>VUQS01066842.1:0-23732 GCA_015108495.1 Heterochromis multidens | reverse complement strand
TCTCTGATGGTATGGGGGTGCATAAGTGCATACGGTATGGGCAGCTTGCATGTTTTGGAAGGAACTATGAATGCTGAAAGGTATATAAAGGTTTTAGAGCAACATATGCTCCCCTCCAGACAACGTCTATTTCAGGGAAGGCCTTGTGTATTTCAGCAGGACAATGCAAAACTACATACTGCAGCTATTACAACAGCATGGCTTCGTCAGAGAAGAGTCCGGGTGCTGAATTGGCCTGCCTGCAGTCCAGATCTTTCATCTATAGAGAATATTTGGTGCATCATTAAACGGAAAATACGTCAAAGATGACCACGAACTCTTCAGCAGCTGGAAACCTATATCAGGCAAGAATGGGACCAAATTCCAACACCAAAAACTTTAGAAACTTATAACCTTGATGCCCAGACATCTTCAGACTGATTTGAAAAGAAGAGGAGATGCTACACCATGGTAAACATGCCCCTGTCCCAACTATTTTGAGACCTGTAGTAAGCATCAAATTTGAAATGAGCTCATTTGATTTGGAAGTCCTTTGGTTTTCATTTTGTTCAAATTTAAAGAATGTCCCAACTTTTCCGGAATTCGGGTTGTAATAACTATAGCTTATAACAACTTATGTAGTATAAATGAGGTTGTTGTATGATGATGCATTTCTGAATCTGGATCCCTCTTACAGATATCTGTTTGAGCCCTTTTTGTTCATCAGATTTAGTTGAGCAAGAAGGTCAGAGAAGAATCATCTGATTCAGACGTGATGTAATCCAGCTCCCCAAGCTGACAAAGCAGGGGAAAGAGAGGCTTTGTGTGCCTATAGTGACTAATGTGCCTGTAAGCACTAAGCTGTGGGGTCATGGGTTTCTGGACACGTGTCATCCAAGGAAAAACTCCAGTCCCCCAGAAACAGTTACCACTGGTTTTCATTGTCACATCCCTTGTCAGATGGCTATGATATAGTTATGTGGAAAGACACTTACACCAATATATCTTGGTTTCTTATCTAAAACAGATAAAACTGAATGAAAATAAAATAATCAGTTTTATTTTTTGTGATAAATGAAAAGAAGAAAATGAAGACACAGAAAACCGAGTGGAAGCAGGATTGCTTGATTTTCGTTATGCCTTAAGGCTCAACCCTGACTTCAGCTCTGCTTTGACGCTGGATCCAAATGACAGCCTCTGTTTCAGTTGTAAGACGCCAACACTGACAGCTGTGTGTATGTGTTTTTGTCTGTGCTGAATATAACTGGACTGACTAACCATTTTCATAAGCATACAACCTTAAACATACGGGTATTAAACTTTTATGCTCCTAAAATAACACTAAAGGTAGTATGAAGAGACACAGAGAGAAGACACGTGACAGCACACACAAACACACACCATGTGCTTTGATATGTTTACACTGATGAAGACAGAAGGAATTAGGGAAATCAAACGTTTGTCCACCCATTTGCCATGCCAGCAAGGCTTAATTACTCACTGAATCACACTGGCAGACTTGAAGCTCTCTCCCGATTACTGTAACTCAGAGGAGCTTTTGATGTGTCACTTTGTTGGCTGTGTGCATGCCTTCGCCACAAATCTTTGCTGCCCAGCTCCAGGCAAAACATGGTAAATAAATAAATAAGTAAATAAAACTAAGAGATAAGTTGTTGTAAAACGTTACATCTTGGATGTTATTTCTACTTTTGTCTCTGTCACAGAACTAAAAAACATTTGTAGCAGCTGGATAGTCTAACAAATTAGATAAGATAATAAGATGTGCTTACGCAGTGCTTAGAAGCCTTTTGAACTAAATTATGTTACTACTAAATAATTACTAAATAATTTTCACCATCTTTGTTTAGCATGTTAGCATTCTCTGATTTTCTGACTAAGTCTAACTGTAGCTGAGAATAATGGGAACCCATTATTTTGTAGGCATTCACTCATGAATCAACATTGCTTAGGTAATGTTCTTTTTTTATCTGATAAAAGTGTTATATGGTAAGTTAAAGGATTACAGTTCTTCCACTCAAACTACTAATGGCAAACTCTTGGTAGCAGATGAACAAAGTCATCTGTATTCCTTGTTGGAAGCCCACAAATGCCTGAACAAAATGCACCAATCCATCCGATCCTTGTTTAGACATTACACTAAAAGCCAAACATTTTAACCTCATAGTGGTTTAAATGAGTAAGTCAGGAGATCGATAAAATCAACAGGATCCATCCTCAAAACAACATGATTTGTTAAGATTTGCCAGTGTGATGGACTGACCTGCAGACCAACATTACCATACCTGCAGAATGGTTTGTGTATACTGAATGTAGCATAATGATTACAGCTTTTAATTAACCTTTAACCATCCATGTACCTCCTTTAATCCTTGACATTACACAAATATTCTGTAGGCTAGAAAATACTCTGTAGTTCATCATCAAGAGCTATATAAAGTACTGTATTTGTATGGAAGCATACAAGGTAGAATTCTTTGTAAAGCCCACTCAGGCGTCTGCCAGTCTGTCTGTATCTCATTGTTCTATGATAGGCCATCAGTCATATTTAATGACAGGTCATTTAGGCCCAATCTGTCACAGGGCTATGACTGCTCTGCATGTCTTTCTGTTCACTGAGAGGAGAAAAGGAGATATTAACAGGAAGGAAGCCAGAAAGAAGACAGTAGGTGGGGAAAGATAGAAACAGAGATGCATTTTTATAGTTTTAATGCGAGTGTCACTAGGAACCTAAGCCTCTGTCAGCCCTCATTCTCCAGTGAAATGAAATCCCTAGCTTTAATCCAGAGACCTCTTAAATCTCTCCAGAGGAGTGTGGCCAGCTTGCCCCAACTTCTCACCCAGAGAGGTAATGGATGTTGGAGCAGGTTGCAGGTTTTGGCCTTAACAACCACTATTGTTATTGTCTTCACCACTTCAGTGTGTAAAGTGTTGCATGTATAGATGAGTATTTATAGTATTTATATTTATATTTATGAGTATTTTAGCCAAGCTTGTCGTCCTGCCAGTGTATGCATTTATACATTATGTGTCTGAGTGTGAATTGCAGTGTTTTTTGTTATTTTATTCTTTTGGCTTAAACTGCACTCACATATGTTAAAACTGCTTGTTGTGCATTCATGTAAAAGCTATTGATTTTTTTCCCCCTCCATTTCTCAGTGGATCAATATCTGTCCGGGACAATGCATGCAAATGCACAGCTGAAAATCAGAGAACAAGTCCACTGAAGCCTTTATTCCCAGAGTTAAAAAAAAAAAGAAAAGACACTTAAATGGTGTCTGAGATTAAGAGCACTGTTTTACATTGGTTTTAATGTTTTCGGTGGAAGGATGTACCATTGTCTTGTCACCAAAAGCTCCTTCACTGACCAATTCAGGGTGTTAGCTTATCGATGATGTGTTTTCCATACACTTCGCTGTTTTAGTTTTTACTGGTGTTTACCGCAGTTTGTATAATTACTGAGCAAATTTGTGATAGGAACTTCATATACCTCATGTTTTAAACCCCCCACTGTGGATGACCGTCATTGCATTTTTATTTCTATCATCAATTTTTTCAAATTTTAATCACTCTTGCATTCAAAGGGTCTCACTGTGCGATGGCCTGTGTGGTTTAATAATTACAGTTTTACTCAAAATAGTTATTTAGTCCCATGCTGCTACATTTATTTCTGGACAATTTCATTACTGTGTGTCATTAAATATTCATAGAATCTGAGTGAAATGCAGTTGGGGGTAATTATGTGTTTGTTAATGTGCAAACTAATCCTTTGTGGTGCATGAAATACTGAATGACAGCTGTCAGCCTAATTTTTACTGTTTACTATTATTTCTCATAGAGTTTCTCTACCATAAATCACATTTTGTCTTCATTTAGTATTTATTTACATAAATACTATTTAGAGCTCATTATGCCTTTTGTATGGTTGTATTTACTGAAATGGTTGACACTCTAGAAAACAGGCTTACATATGTTTTATTTCTTTTTAATTTACTGAAAATGTTTTATATGGTTTGGATGCAATGAAAATCATGATCTCATAAATCTTCCAGCTGCCTAGCCACACTTTAAACTGTTGCCTGAAAATATCAATGACATCAACTGTGCTGGGTTTCATGATTGATTTTTTTCCTAAATGGTTTTTAAATTGTTTATTTGGTGATATAGCTATAAGTACAGCACACAGTGTACAGGAAAATGAGAAGTATGGAGCAAAAAAGACAGGGAAGACAATGGACTGACAGCACCTGCTGCATTCTGAAAGACCGCTGTCTCTACTCCTATCCCATAACCTCTCTCTCCCTGTCAACACCAGAGGAACACAGCCACATGCAGTAGCAGGTGACATTTCCATGGCTCATCACAGTATGAACACACACGCACATGCACACACACACACACATACATATAGCACATCAAGCTGTCAGTGTATGTGGATGTCCTTGTAGGTGCATCATGTCTTAGGCATCTTCAAAAGTCAACTCGCCTCTTGCATATGACACAAAACTCAACATGAATATTCTTGAAGATTTGTGTCCTTTTGTTCAAAAGGTTTTCCAAACTTTTTTGCTGGTTGTTGCATGTCGCCTTTGTATCTGTGATATAATCTTGCTGGTGCCATAAAAAATGACAACAGCTTTTTTACTTCCTAGCATCTTTGCTTTATGTGCTGCAGAGGGACCAAGAGAGGGCCAGATATAATAACGGAAACCCTCTTTGAGAATTCAAAAGCTACTTCATTTACTAAAGATGCACAGTGTCTATTTTGTTAGTTTTGTTTGTTTGAGTGATTTTTGTGGCCTATTTTGTGGCTGGCCTTATTACATATGTATTTTAAAGTGCAAAATTTTGGGAATCCTTTGATCCACCTGAGCTGTCACATTTATCCAGGAAACAGCTGTTTCTAGTATCCAAGAACAGACACAGTCCCCAGCATTTTCTAACAGAGACGTCCATCCTTATATCAAAAACATATGGATTCTCCTTCAGCTGCACTCTCACTGATCATAAATGCTGTTTCTAGAGAGAAATACATGTGTAAATACCATGCTTACACTGTATTATTTTGTGTTCAGTAGAGTCCTCACTCTCTGATCTGCTCATGACTGGCTAATTTGTGCTGCTCTTGGTAGAATGTGTTAGTCATTGTTGAAATGAACTGTCTGCATCATTTGTTTATAAATTACCGCATAGCTCACAGAACTTTCCACTCCTTTCTTCATATTTTCGCTATTGAGGCCTCATGCAAGTATGTGTTGCTTAGTAATTCTGTGTTCATGATTTAATGCTCATGATGCCAGTAAGACATTTCAAAAAAGTTGGGACAGGTGCAACACAAGTCTTTAAAAGTTGTTTAATACTTTTTTTTGTAGAAAAAGAACTAAAATTTTGTAGATTGATTGGCAATGGGTCACTAATACAACTGGGTATAAAAAGAGCATCCCAGAGAGGTAAAAGATGTTTAGTGGTTCACCAAATGAGACTGTTGTAGCAATATGGATAGTTTGGAAAAATGTTTCTCAAAATAAAATATGATCTACAGTGTATAAAATTGTCAAAAGAGAGCATTTAGAGAAAGATGGAAGGGGATAAGGCCAAAAACCAGTACTGACAGGATCCTAAGGTCCTTAGATGGCACTGCAGTAAAAATAGATCATATTCTTTACTGTAAATCACTGCATGAGCTCAGAAACACTCAGCCAACACAGTTCAAAATAATAAATCACATATAAACAAGATTCAGAAATGCGGCCACCTTCTCTGGGCCTAAGCTCATTTAATATGGATTGAGTCAAAACAGAAAACTGCCCTGTGGTTTTGTAAATCATGGAAATTATTGCTTCTAGGGCTTAAGAGGAGACAAAGCGCCCACCTTGTTAACAGTTCCAAAACCAGCGTGATATAGGAATGCATTTTCTAGCATGGCATGGTTAAAATGGGGACAGCACCATTAATGCGTCACAATATATAAAGGTTTTGGTACATCATGTAGCTAAAATCTTCTTCTGGAAGGGCTCCTTTTAATGTGGAGGAGTAGTGGCTCTCCCAAATAATTGAGCTCCTCACCCTATCTCTAAGGGAGAGGCCAGCCACCCTTCAGAGTAAGCTCATTTCAGACGAACAATTCCCAGAGATACTTAAACTCCTCCACTTGGGGCAACAACCTCTCCAGTTCCTCTAACTCAGGGCAAATCCTATCAGCCCATTATCTGAACCCCAGCAGTGTTCTGTTATTGGACTTCTGTGATAATCACAGTTTGTCTATAACGAACACCATATTCAAGCACAAGGGTATCCATAAATGCACATGGCACCAGGACACCCTGGGTCGCAGGTTGATGCTCAATTTTGTAATAGTATCATCAGTTCTGCAGCTGTATGTTCTGGACACACGTGTTAAGTGAGGTGCTGAGCTGTCAACTGATCACCACCTGGTGGTGAGTTAGATCAGGTGGTGGGGGAGGATGCTGGACAGTCCTGTCACACCCAAACGTATAGTGAGGGTGTACTTGGAGTGTCTGGTAGGGTCCCTGGTCTACGAGATATTCAATTCCCACTTCCAGCAAAACGCTGACAGCATTCCAAGGATATCAGTTCCGAATGGAATTCCGCACCTCCATTGTTGAGGCGGCTGCAAGGTGATTGGTAACTGTCATGATGGTAATTTCTGAACCAGATGGTGGACACTGGAGGTGAAGGGAGTTATCAAGGAGTCCTATTGGACTTGGTTAGCCTGTGGGACTTCCAAGGCAGCTGACAGGTACTGGCAGGCCAAGCGAACTGCCTCTCTGGCAGCAGTTAAATCTCTGGATTGGTGCCTCTGGATTGCCTAGTGGGATGGTTATTTCCATCTTTAAGAAGGGGGACCTGAGGGTGTGCTCCAACTACAATGGGATCACAGTACTCAGCCTCCCTGAGAAGGTCATGCCAGGGTACCGGAGAAGAGAGTCCGTCCGTTAGTTGAATGTTCAGGAGGAACAATGCGGTTTTCTTCTGGTCATGGAACGCTGGACCAGCTCTTTATCCTCTCATGCACACTCAAATATCCTCTTGAGAATATTTGGGTTTGCATGGCAGTTTGCCCAACCAGTCTATGTGTGTTTTGTGGACTTGGAGAAGGCATTTAACCACGTCTCTCAGTGGATTCTGTGGAAGGTGCTTTAGGACTATGGGGGATCTGGCCCATTGCTATGAGCCATTCGGTCCCTGTACAACCGTAGTGAGAGCCTGGTCCTCATTACTAGAAATAAGTCGGACTCATTACCAGTGGGTGTTAGACTTCGCCAGGTGGTCACTCTACCAGTCCATTATGGTGAGAGAGCATAAAAGCAAAGCTGTACTGGTAAATCTGTGCTCCTACCCTCACCTATGGTCACGAGTTCTGGGTAGTGACCAAAAGCATGAAATTGCGGATACAAGTGGTGGAAATTAGTTTCCTTCAAAGGGTAGCTGGGCTTTCCCTTAGAGATGGGGTGGGGAGTTCAGTCATTTGAGAGAGACTCAGAGTAGAGCCACTACTCCTCCACATTGAAAGGAGCCAGGTGAGGTGGTTCGGGCATCTGAACAGGATGTCTCCTGGGCGCCTCCTGGCTGAGGTGTTCCCAGCATATCCTACTGGGAGGAGGCCCCGGGGTAGACCCAGGACATGCTAGAGAGTTTACATCTCTCAGCTGGCCTGGGAATGCCTTGGTGTTCCCCCAGATGAGCTGGAGTAGGTGGGGCTGGTGAGTGGAAGGTCTGGGCTTCTCAGCTTAGGCTGCTGCCCCGCAACACGGCCCCAGATAAGCAGCAGAAAATGGATGGGTGGAGATTTATATCCCTCTCAATATGAGCTGCACTCAAATAAGTATAGCTAAAGCTTTAATTCATACAGTATTTTGAAACTAAAAACATCATAGCAACAGCAAAAATGTGCCAATACAGGAAACTAAGGCAGTGAACATGGTATACATATTACATTCTAAACACTTGTATATGCATTGTAATAAAAAGTGCTCAAGTTTTTAGATTTTCTTTACAAAGTAAAGCAGAATTGTGAAATTCAATTCAAGTTTATGTATATAGCGCCAATTCACAACAACAGTTGCCTCCAGGAAAGTAAAATCTGATTAGTGTTAAAGTCTTTGCTCTTCATAAATATGAGAAAAAAATCTTTCAATCCATAAAATGTTGACAGTGAAACATGCCTGTATACAAATGTAACTGGGCCAGGTTCAGCTATCCTGTCAGCTTTGCATACACACACATACACACAAAGCTGTCCAAAGCTGACAAGCTCAGCAGGACAGGGCCTTCTTCCTCTTCATCATTTATTCACCAACACAGCACACTGTGGCCAACACATCCTATAGAGCAAACATTTATTCTCAGCATTCTTCAATTTCCCTCACAAAGCTCTTTTCAAGCTCAGTGCTTAGCCTTTTCACTATGCAATGTGCTGGCAATATTGGTTCCATAAGCCAGTTTTCATTGCTTGTATATTGTGATCCGGTCAAATACTGCTGAGAGGTGATATTGGGGTAACTGAATACATGCATGCATGGACAGTATTATGTATGAATGGACAGGATGGAGTCATGTATTTCACAATGTGTCCCTGAAGGTCTTAATTTGTTAGCCTAAGACAAAGAACACTGAACCCATTGCAGTTCTGGGAAATTATACTTACCCCCTGAAGTCTATTTGAAGTCCTGTTTGAAACCGCATTTAGATCCATACGTTTTTGGACAGTGACACAATTTTTGTAATTTTTGTAATTTTCAAAGATCCGGAGTTGATTACAAGTGTTTAACTTGAATTTGGTAGCTTTTCACTGGAATGCTCAATATGAGATCGAAAGAGATGTTGATGCAAGTGAAGGAGACAATTATAAGGCTGATAAAACAATATAAACCTATCAGAAAGATAGCAAGAACTTTAGGAGCAGCCAAATACAGTCTGGTACATTCTTTAAAAGAAGGAATGCACTGACCAGCTCAGTAACACCCAAAGGTCTGAAAGACCACAGAAACAACTAACATGGATGATCACAAATGATTAAGAAAAACACTTCACAACATTTAGCCAAGTCAAGAACATTTTCAAGGAGGTAGGCGTATCATTGTTAAAGTCTAAATTTAAAACAAACTTTCATGAATGTAAATACAGAGGATTTACAACAAGGTACAAACCACTGGTTACACTCAAGAACAAGATTGCCTAGAAGAGCTTTCATAGTTCTGGGGGGAAAAAAAGTCTTTGAAAAGATGAAACCAAGATTAACTCATTTCAGAATAAAGAGAAAAAGTAAAAAAGAAAAGTATAGAGGAAAGAAACAGCTCCTGATCAGAAGCATGCCACATCATCTGTCAAACATGGTGGCGGCAACAGGCAATGTTATGGCAGGGCCATACATGGCTGCCAGCAGAACTGGGTCTAGATGATGTGACTGCTGATAGAAGTAGCAGAATGAATTCTGAAGTGTACAGGGCTATAGTCTCTGCTCAGATTTAGCCACATGCTGCAAAACTGATTGGATGGGGTTTCACAGTGCAAATGGATGATACTATGAAAGCAAAGAAATGGGATATTCTTCAATGGCCAAGTCAGTCACCTGATCTAAATCCAATAGAGGATGCTTTTCAGTTACCCAAGACAAAACAGAAGGCAAAAAGACCCACAAACAAACAGCAACTGAAGGCGGCTGCAGTAAAGGCCTGGCAAAGCAGCTCAAGGTAGGAAACAGCATTTGGTGACATCCATGAGCTCTAACCCTCAGGAGGTCATTGTCCACAATAGATTTCCATCTAAGTATTACAAAAAATCCTTATATTCAAAAATTATGTTAGTTTTAATTTAGTTCCAATTAATTTTGAGCCTCTGAAATTGGGGGACCATATGTATAAAAATGGCCGTAGTTCTGAAAAAGTTGATGTAAAATAGTTGTTAAACCCCTTGAATTAAGGCTGAAAGTCTGCATTTCATTCAAATATTGATTGTTTGATTTAAAATCCACTATGGTAGTGTACAGAAGCATGTCTGTCATGGTCCAAATATTTATGGATGTAACTGTATATAAAATAATTTCTAAATAAAAGAATAAATTAGATTTATATAAGAGCATGCATTAAACACTATATATAAAAATATATATTTTCCATTTTTAATTTAAAATCTCTCAGAAGTCATAGCTTTTCTTCACATTTACATGAAATGTTTTGACATGACTGTTGTAGTTAGACTTCTCTTTCCCTCTTAGCTGTGACCCAATGATATGCTCACCTCTTCTGGAGGTTCTGCTACTAAATATAGTAGTAGTTTCATTAGCAGTGTTTATTTAATTCATCTGCATACCTACATTTACCAACTGTATACCTCTGTCCATCTAGGTTGCTTTATAAATATATCTTACTTCATGCCATCATTTACAGTTAGAGAAGGGGAGTTTACAGTGGTCAGAGATACAGTTGCCAAAATAAGGCACAAATAATGTGAAATGGCATACGCTCTTTTCAATTCACACTCCTCTCTTGTCAGACCTATTCCGTGCAGTTTTTGCTTTCATGGTTATGTCTCATGAGTCATACCCTAATGGTATCTGTGCTTGTGTACCTGATAGTTTCCACAATGCAAATGGTGGTAAAGCAATAACATCATCAGCAATGGCCCATTGGCACTGTAGTGTAAAGCACAAAGATTGGAGGCAGTATCCAGGTTGATGATTTCCCTCATGTGTTTTTTGTAATTCTTTTTGGTTACTATTTACTGTTTTTCTGCCTCATATATTGTGAACCAGGACAAAAAGGCAATAATATGGAATGACTTAAATTAGCTGCATTTCATTAGGGTCACTGTGACAACAATATCAGAGGAGCACAAACATTTTTTAAAAGCCTTATTGACATGTCATATTTTTGCATCAGGGAGCAGATGCTGGGTATGTGAAGGAAAATGTACAGTAGATTATAAATGCATTTGGGTCTAAACACACACTAGGAAACATTTTGCAAAGAAAATCACATATATACCATAAACAGGATGTTTTACAGCTGCTCAAACCAGGAGGCAAGTGCATTGGAGGGCGATAAAATAGAAGCTGTGCAGTTTCTATACAACCCAATATAATTCAGTTCCACACAGCCATGTTTATATAAGCTGGAAGAGTAATGGCCAAATTAATTTTTTTCTATTGAAGTATCAACAACAACTGAGAAGCATCATAAATCAAAAAGGTGGACAACATGGGGAAAATATAGGAAATGGCTACAGTACTTTATGACAGTAAAGGAACCAGAATTCTATAGGATACTAAGAACATGTGAGTGTATTTTAATATAGTGAGAAAAGTCAGGGATATGGTGATCTTTGCCTCTTTGCAAATCAAGTATTATCTTTTCATTCACAACAATCTTTATGTAAGACACTGTTATTGCAGCCATACCTTTACCCATTTAAAATTGAGGCTGTATAAGAAATTAGAGATAATAATGTCTCTTTATGAAAGTCAAAGCTGGAGACAATGCCAGGTGTGACTCACAGATTGACAGTCATAGGAGATGCTCCAGAGCAACATGAGTAAGATGGTGAAATGAAGCGCCTAAGACTGCGGGGGGGTTTATGAGCTCTGTGTCATTCACCCACCCAGTGTCTGTCCAAACCCCAGGGGAGCTGAGGAAGTCCCTCACCCGAAGCTTGAAGCTGAATACATCATGACATTGTCCCCCAGTTTGAATCCTGCTGCTCTCCCTGCTAACCTCTGACATGAGCAGCTCAGTTATGCACAAAGGCCACAAAGTTCTATTAGAGCAGCGATGACTCTGCAGACTTTTGCTCACAGCTCAACTGAAAACTTTGCTGCCTAAGTCACAGTGTACCAGGCAGGCATGTGTGGCAAATGCTCAGAAGCACCAAGTTTTGGAATATTAGTCATTTGAGCTACAGAGGGATATAATAGGCTTGAGGCTGCAGTTCTGACATATGGAAAATAGAGTTGTAAGATTTAGAAAGGCATGAGTGGGAATAGGCAAAGGCCATTAGGCTTTTCCGCAGTAATTTTCTGTCATAAACGTTCCACCACCAGCTCATTTAAGGATGTCAGTTGAAATGCTGCAGTAACTTAACTGCACCCATCTTACCTATGATTTAAATATCAAATCTGGCATATTAAGGAGTTATGATGTTGCTGCACTGGAATTTGTACTATTCACAGTCTACCAACAACATAATTTAGTTTCAGAGGATCATCTATGAAAATTCATTTTGCTACAAATTATGTTTTTGATTTTACTCCCGTGTCACTTTTCATAGAGGAGGAACACATTGTTTTAATGGGTTTATTAACTGTGCTGCCTCTTTTGGAGAACACTTTAAAGAAGCCTCCTTACAGTTTTGCAAGGTGTGCCTAGGCCTACTATGGTTCTGCTTCAGGATGCATGGGGCACCCAATCAATGGTATACCCCTTCCTAAGCAGGACAGACAGAAATACTGTCAGACGGCATCCCAGTCTCTGCACACATGCACAAATCCCTTCTCTTATAGCTGTTTGTGTATACAGCTCACCAGAAGCAGCTTAGCTCCTTGTCGACCTTGAGGGATCGATGCAGAGGTGGTACAGCAGAGCTGAGTGGCCATGTGGAAGCTCATAAATAAGAATGAAGGATGGCCCCAGGGGCCCATGGTGAGGAGGGTGTGGGGGCTGTCAAGAAACACCCTGGTATACAGTAGCATGACATAGACACTTGGCTGTCCAGCGCCCCCTCACTCATCTGGAGAAAATAATTATGGCCGTTTCCACATTACTATCCAGTGCCCCCCCTCTGGGGAACCTTGACTCCTTCAACCTCATATGCACTCGTCGTCCATGAAAACCTATCAGGCTACAGATTACAGTATTTATGCTACTGTTAGGATGCCTTAGAGGCTGAGAATTCATATTCTTGCCATCAAATATCATTTAATACGACTTCTTTCTTCCCACTGCATATCTGTAATCATATATCCAATGCAGGAGTAGGCACTGGAACTCTTTTTGCATTGGCCTTTCCCTGCATGATGACAGTGCTGCACTCATCACTCACCACATTGCCCTCGGAGCTTAAGCTGCCATTGGATATTGATAAAGCCTTTGAAAAATCACCCTCATAGAAAGCATTCTGCCAACAAGACCCATAAAGTAAGCTGTGGATCTATAAAGAGGGATAATGATGCTTAAAAGCTGCCACACCGTACACGCTAATATATCAGCCACCAATTATGTGGTAATTGTGGTTTTCTGCAACAGTGCACTGTCATTTAGGGGAAAACCTTGGGTTTTACAGAAAATTCTTAGCTCAAGTTTTTCTACATTTTTTTTTTTTGTTTGTTAAAACTTTCAATAAAATCTTTTGTAGCTTCCAAGCAGGTATGCTAAGTAAGACAAGCAGTTAAAGCTTAGCTTAATAATGATACATAACATACAATTATTTCCATACACCCTGAGACTTTAGTCAGTAATTATGATTTGTGATTGATGTAAAGTTAAGTTCTTATCTCCCTTTATTTATCTCACATACCCATCCATTCTTGAGTCCATGTAGATAAAATACTGAGTTAAGTCCATTTCTGCAGTGTAGCTATAAACTGAATGCCATGGCAATGAGAAAAGCTGACATTTCAGCTAACTTTGTAATAAAGTATGATGTGACAGAAGTGCTGACATGGAATCTATTATTCGGTTTACAGTGGTGTAATATGAGAAGTGTGTTTCCTCATAGGAAGATATTACTTGAATTGGGAAGTATTTAGCAACCTGGTTGTTGGTTACTGTCACACAGTGACACACTGTTACAATATAAAATATTCACAACTGAAATGGAGTATGTGAGCAAGAGCGTGTTTCATGGCTCATTTTAAAATAATCTATCACTTTTAATTGGATCACTTAAAAGTGATTGGCTTAGCAAACACAGTGAAATCTAAACATAGACCTTATAACACCATTTATTATGAGTCATGTCCCCTGGGTCACAAATATTTCACTTTTTACTAGAAGAAAAAAGATAAAAGATTATATCAAGAGCATTAATGTACAGGATTATCACTTGATTTTTCTCCCACTGAGTCTTTAATTTGTTTGGTGTTAATTTTTGTTAATTTGTTGGAGGTGTTAATGTATTAATCAACTTGCTTTAAAAGAAAATCTACTGTAAATCTAAATGCTCTGGGAGATCATAATAACTAATCTGCAATTAAAAAGTCAAACACAAAATTCATCAAAATAAAATTGATGTAAGAAAAATAGTTTTCCAGATGGTTTTACAATGAAAGATGTTAAATATTAAATATTATTAACATATCAGCAAGAATTTGCGATGCTTTAAAATCAAAACTCTTGTATGTTGTCTTTTATTAGCTACATCTCATGTTAGCAGCTTAAGAGAGACGGATAGCTTCTATTTACAGCATGCCTAATTATATACCAGCAAAATTGTTAAACTTGTCTGTAGATCATGTTTGACTAATTATTAAATGTTATCTAGTTTGCAGGTGTTTTCCCTGAAGGAGCCAGGGTAATGAAATATATTTTTACTCATCCGAGAAACTAGACCTGGTAGAAAATATAAAACTGTGGAAGATGGAAAACTGGCTCCCCAAGCCTGATTGGGTGCACTCTTGTCATGAATATAATAATGTAACTCAGTATTTAATGCAAACTCCCAGAATTAAGGATAAGGTTTGATAAGAGAATTCAATCTGATTCTTTCTTCAGCTCTGAAATCTACCAGAACCACCAAAACTTGACATGATCAGGGGTTATCTTTTCTTCCTACCCAAGCCCAATGAGAAATTGCTGCTTCAACAAAAGCTCCTAACTTTGTACTTGTGCTGATGCTTGAACATTTCCAAGCGTTATCTACACATTCTTGCATGACTCAGAACTTTTTTTGTATTATTTTATTCTCTTTTTTTGTTCTGCTTATACCCTTCAGTGCCTGTCTTTGCCTTTGTATCTCTGTTTCCATCTCTCTGTATATCTGTCCGTCTCACTTGCTTCCTCTGTTTTTGAATCTAAGTTTCAGAAACCTATATGGGGAAGATAGCTGACAGGCTATCTAGGTTCTCAGTGAGAACATGACAGATATCCTCTACCCTCGGCTTCGCGTGTATGTCGAGGCTGACTCTGAGCCAGTGCCGCTGTTGAGATTGCCTTGTGACTGCTCGCTGTCAAAAAAGAAACCTCTCCATCATCTTTATTTATTCCTCAGGAAGCCTATCACTTAAATATCACCTTTACTTTCTGAAATAGAATAAAGTTTGGAGGTAAGAAGAGAACAAAAAAAATTATAATTCTGTTTATCTACCATTAAAGCACATGCCTGACTTGCTCTCCCAAATCTGGAAACCTCAAGAGTTTGAAACTATATGTCCCAGTACATTATGGACTGGACTTTGCACACCTTTCACCCACCCTCTGCACTGCAGTAGGAGGGATATATGGTCAGTACTTACTTTTTGCTTGGGGTATATATTGATCCAGCCATAGGCATAGTGCTCTAGAAATAGAACCAAAAGAGACAGAGTTTGGAGGGAGGGGCAAATACCTTTCAGGAGCCGAAAGTAAAACAGCCGGTTGTTATGTCATACTGCACACCTCCACTCTCCCCCCTACACTTTCTGTTTGTGTCCCTGTCCATCTCCCAATCCAGAATGAGATGACCGCTCTGAAAACAAACCTTGACTTTGCACTATGGGGACTTTGGTTTACTCACTGCTGTTCGGGCCTGTGTTGTGAACCTCTGGATCCGCTCTTAAGTACCGAAACCATGCCATAAATCAAAAGGGGTAATGGCTGTTCTCTCCTCTTCTGAGGTTATTAATGATGTGTGCTGAGAGAGGACAAAGCCAGAAGCTTGCTGCTCCTGCTGGGAGTATGAGCACTGCCTTATATTTAAAACCCTTTTTTCCATATGGCTCCATGCATGTGTGCGTGTCTGGATTGACTATGTACATGCATGTTTTTTTTTTTGCGTGTTTGTTTTTGTTTTGAACACTTTGACATTCCAAATAAATTGCCCCACAGTCTAGTTTATGTGGTAACAATGCAAATCTCATAATCCTCATATTTGTATAATGGAATGATTGAAATGGGAGCTGCGAGCAAAGAAGGAAAGAAGTAACATTTCCTGTGTCTTCACTGTTGAATGTGATTTTTCTGAGCAGCTCAGCCCACCCCCCACCCAAGAAAGAAAAAGCTGAATATAAAAATTCTTTCTAAAGGATCTGCCTCAGAAAGCAACAGTCGCTGAGACCATGCAAGATCAACACTGGCGGTAGACTATTTGTAGAGAAGAATGTCTTCTTGTACTTCATTTTAAAGTAGGGTTGTAGTCAAAATGCAAAAACAATGACAGCATACTAATATGAATATTTTATTTACATGACCATGTAAATGTAAATTCATTTAATTGTAACTGATGTGAGGATCATTTTAATTATCTAAGTAAATAAGATGTTAAAGGAAGGTTTGTTAGTCTGAAAAGGTCATGAATATCGTTGAATTATTGATTCATGGCTTTTACTCATAAGAATAAATCAGTCTGACAGTGTATTGCCTCAGGGGGAGAAAATGATTATATCACTGCTCTTTGATATTTTAATATAAATAATCAAGAAAACAAAAGAAAGATATTGAGAAATAAATAGAAAATGTTGTATTACTTACCAGCAACATTTAAATAAGTGAAGTGAGTTGTGTTTTTTGTTTTGTTTTTTATAGTTTTGTTTTCTTTTTTTAAGTTTTCAGCTGCTCTCTTATTCACAAGGGGCTGCCAAAGCAGGTAGCACCACATGTTTGATTTGGCTTTTTTTTTTTTTGTCCAGGATCAGACTAAGGATCTTTCACTGGTAAGGCTAATGTAAAAACCACTACACTACGGGCCCTCTAGTGTATATATTAGCTGACGAGTCTTAATAAATTGAATATTGAGGCTTTATTACTGTAGGGAAACATACTGTATGTTCATAAATAATTGTGTTTTTTATGTGGAAATTCTCAACAGATCAATTTTCAGGCATTGTATACATTTTGTTTATTTAGCAGATGATTTTCTTCAGAGTGTCTTACCAAAGTGATTGCATTCAATCTCCACAGAAGCAAATACTAGAAGCTGTCCAGTGGTGCAGTAAAAGTATGTCACATTTTTGTCACTGCAGAAAGTTTACTTTAGTGAGTGCAATAAGTCATTTAGAAGCAGAAGAATAGTGCTGGGTTTTGATCATAGCCTGGGCATTCAAAGCAACAGTACCTCCATTTCACTGTAGGTTAAGTGTTGAACTGGCAGTGCTGGAGTCATTACTCAGAAAAAGTAATGCACATTACACATTACTCATTGCTTTTTTTTAAAGTAATGCATTGCATTACTTAATTACTCCCCAGAGAAAACACTTTGTTACACTACTCATTAAATAACTATCACATTACTCCATAACATGGCCTGAAATGCATTGTCACATAATTACCAGTTAACAATACAAAACTTAGGCTACAGTCCCACATACTGATACAGATCCCCATCCTAATGAGGACACATATGCAATCTTTCTTTAGTGTTTAGTGTTTAGTATGAAGACAAAGCAAAGTTGAAAATCATTTCAAAGAGGGTTAAACTTGATCACCATTGTGATTCTACTGTACAAACATGTATAGGTAGAAATGGAGGCTACAATGCTACAAGCCTGACTGCTTATTGCTACCATTGTTACCTGTGGAAGATCGGGCTCTGGCTCCTGGACTGAGGTCGGCATACATTTACTCTGGGCACTTTGCCAGCTTTGTGTTAGCATGCTCCTGGGCAAATGTTTGCAACAAGCCAGTGCTGTGTTAGTATGATAATGCAGTTTTTGCACTTTACCATCATGCTCTTGTCCTTCTGTGCAATAAAAATAAAAGTAATGTCCATGTCTGCACTCATTAAAAGTTGTAGACTGCTCCACCAACTGAATTCCGCTAATTGTAAAAAGTGTGCAAGAAGAAGAAGAAGGCAAGTTTGATGTTTTTTATTTCTATCCACCCTTGTGCAGATAACTTATAATTATAATTGTGACGGTAATGTGATTACTGAATTCAGTTACACCCAACACTGTGAACTGGATGCAATCTGCAACAGGAAGTCAGTGTCGTGAACGCAGAAGTAGGGTTGGTGGCTTTTGTTAAAACTTGGGGAGCTAAGCACCAGACAGTAAATTATGCTATTAATTAAGTGCAATTTGATTTAACTAATCTAGTCCTATCAAGCCTCTATAACACACACTGTGAGGCACATATAGAATAGAAGGGCTGTGTTGGCCTAGGTGCATCTCTGCAGGCATAGTGGGTGAAAAGAGAGAGAATAGCACCAGGGAGCTTATTTCCCACTTCACAGTCTTTACTGTGCGAGAACACTGAATAATGGTTAAATTGATATATGGCAGAAAGATTTAGCCTACCATAATCCATAATTAGTGGACATAAGGTGACTGATATAAGCTCACCATGTAAAAAAGTATTAACATTTTGCTATATTTTTTATTACTTTTCATTATAATTTTTTAAACTTCTTAATAGTTTTTTCCAACTCTTTATATATATGTGTGTGTGTAAAATGACTAATGGCAACAGAATAATAAGATACATTAGCTAACTCAACAGTTGTAGTTTTTATATTAAAAAGCAAAAAATGGTCCTTTGGCTTGACTTAGCCAGCCAGGCTTATAATAGACTGGTGAATACCCTGATATTATGCATTTAAATATAAGTGTGCAGATCATTTTGGATAGCTCATCTGGCACTCTTTCTACTTTTGCAAACTGGTAAAATTGTTGTCTATGTTCAAGTATGTAATGCATGTCAAACATTACACGGAGAGAAAAACTTTTGTCATCATCAAAAAAATAAACAAATGACAAGTTTGGGTATAGAAAATATCTTTATTTTTTAACTAAATCTGAAACTCTGGTCTGGGATGAGGATCCCACTTTTTTCCTTCGGGGAAAAAAAGCAAAGGAGGAAGGAAAAGTGAAGAACCAAGTAGAACAACAAAACGGGTGACACTGGAATATTATACAGTGGAAATGAAGTTGCTGATGTCTGCTACGTAATAGAAGTTGAGGTCTGCTTGTGTCGGCAGAATTTTTTATTGAATGCCCACCCCCTCTCTAGAGAGTGTCACGGCAGATATTTCATGTCATCGCCAGGATACAGAGAGTCTTCCAGGTCCTGTCATGTTCTAACCTCTAAAAAGGGCCAATATCAGCAGGGTAACCCATCATTGCATCCGGGCACAATGTGGCCTTTACTTTCAGGAGCAGGACACGTCATCAAACCAAATCCATATCTAGAAATGCCACACCAAAAAAAAAAAAAGACACATTTGAAAACACCTGTATGATTAATTATTCTCAGAACAGTGCAAATTCAGTAAACCCTACCCCATTTGCTTTTGTATGTATTACACGAGTGGTAATAGCAACAAGCAAAGAGTGACAGTTGGTAATGGCTGTAGCTGTAAAAATTAGAGCCAGCAATACAGAAGTCTAATGATCTAAATGAATCAGTACACACTTGCTGTCAGCTCCTTTGACATTAGACTGTAATCTGTGAAATGCAGGGAAACTTAACATATATTGTATAGCTACCCAAACATACCATGTCCCATTCCATTTGCTGAATGGATTGTATCCGTGTTGATGTTGAATTTTATTTGATGTAACTGCCAGCTGTGGAAAATTTGCAGCCAGTCTGCCGACAGTTTGTTGACATGTCTTTAGTTCTTTTCAGTAATCATCGGTGTCAGAAATTACTGATACCTCTGACTCAGAGTCACAAATCGGAGGCAGAAGTGAATAATTCTTTCACTCTATCATTTGTAATTATGACTTAATCGATATGACATGAACATGGCATTAATCCTAGCATTGATTCACCCCAACTGCTTTAAGGTGGTCTACAACACTCTAATTTGCTTCCTTTTTTCTCACTCATCTTCTTGTCTACTCTGCACATCCATCCTGTGTCAATCCTTTTATAGTGTGCGCAGTTTTGAGAGCTTTGATCATTCCCCAGATGCCTTCAGGTATGAGGGTGGAAAGCTCATTAGCTGTGTCTTTCACCTGTCTGTATTTGACAACAGGACTAACTAATCACTAATTAAGTCACACGTGGATACCACGTCCTGTTGTGTACAGGAGAGATTTAATATGTTAAATGCATGCATGAAGTATGTAGAGTTTAATGAAAAACAGATACTAATACAGCACCAAGTGTTGATATTTTTGTAAATTGTGCAGGCACTCTAATAAGATTCCCCCACAAATTTGACGTATCAGAGTTATTGTGGGCAACTTGTTGTAAATGTGTTATGTTGTGACTTACTCCCACTCGTAATCCCTACTTAACCTTAGGAGAAGGATTTAATTCATAGTTTGATATGTTGTTGATTGCAAAACCACCACATTGAATTCCCCTCAATCAGCAGTTACAAATGGCACAAACCTAACTGCTGACCAATCACAGTTGATGCTGGCTCCATATAACCACTCTATGCTGGACACGTTTCATTTTTGAAAACACGTCCAGCATACACTCAACAGCCACTTTATTAGGTACACCCGTTCAATTGCTTGTTAAGATAAAGATCTAATCAACCAATCACATGACAGCAGTTCAATGCATTGGGCCATGTAGACAGGCTGGTCTGAGTATTTCAGAAATTGCTGATCTACTGGGATTTTCCCGCATGACCATCTCTAGGATTTACAGAGAATGGTCCAAAAAAGAGGAAATAGCCAAAGCAGTTCTCTGGGTGAAAATGCCTTTTTGATGCTAGAGGTCAGAGGAGAATGGAAGGCAATTAACTCAGATAATCACAACCAAAACATGCAGAAGAGCATCTCTGAATGCACAACACATTGAACCTTGAAGCAGATGGGCTACAGCAGCAGAAGACCACACCAGGTGCCCCTCCTGTCAGATAAGAACAGGAAACTGAGGATACAATTTGTTTAGGCTCACCAAAGTTGGACAAAATAAAGACAGGAAAAACCGTTGCCTGGTCTGATGAGTCTCAATTTCTGCTGCAACATTAAAATGGTAGGGTCAAAATTTGGCGTAAACAACATGAAAGCATGGCTCCATCCTGCCTTGTATAAATGGTTCAGGCTGCTGGTGGTGATGTAATATGTGGGTGATATTTTAATGGCACACTTTTATCCCTTAGTACTATCATTTAAATGCTACACCCTGCCTGAGTCTTGTTGCTGACCATGTCCATGCCTTTATAACCACAGTGTACCCATCTTCTAATGGCTGCTTCAAGCAGGATAACAATGTCACAAAGCTCCGATCATCTCAAACTGTTTCTTGAAGATGAGTTCACTGTACTCAAATGGCCTCCACAGTCACTCCAATAGAACACCTTTGGGATATGGTGGAATGGGAAATTTGTATCATGGATATGCAGCCGACAAATCTGCAGCAACTGTGTGATGCTATCATGTCAATATGGACCAAAATCTCTGAGGAATGTTTCCAGCACCTTATTGAATCTAATGCACCAAGAATTAAGCCAGTTCTGAAGGCCAAAGGAGGTCCAACCCTACTAGTAAACTGTACCTAACAAAGTATACTGCATATAAACCATTAAACCTTAATGTACGACTTCACGCTTCACAGCAAACAAAATGCTTTCCTTCTTCTTAATTTATGAACCTGCATAAAATTGCACAATAGGTAAAGTCTGATTTTGATGCGAGTTTGCATTTGTTATAGTCTATTGTTTCCATGGCCTTTGGAGCTCTGCAGAAATGAGTAAAAGTGCATAAAAAAGCTTTCCAGGGTGCTGCAATGGTATTCTACTGTATTTATCACCTGCTTGTCCTTCCTCTGTTCTTCTACTGAGCTAGATGAGTCACCAGCAGTTGTTGGCTTTGCTCCCTTTTACTTATACCAATTAATCTATTTTTCTTTTTAAATAAACTTTTGACCCATCTATCTCACTCTTTCTTTTTCGTCCTTGGAAAAGTGTCAGTTCACGAAGGATGAGCTAAGTTTGAAAACCCTTCACTGGGATAAATTAGTGTACTTTTAGAAGTTTTTTCCAGTCTCCTAGGAGGTGCTAAATCAGGTCTTAAAGAAAACAGAAAGAGTGGAACTGAAATGAAGGAGTCAGAAGTGAAAGGAAAGACAAAAAAGAGAAGCATAGTGAGCATGAGGAGGCCCTTTGTACTTTATTAGGTCGATATCGCAATCTCAGTGTCGGTGATGCAGTTCTGTCATACTTTATCAGCCTCTTCTCCTCCCTTTCCACAGAGAAAATCTCTCAGAAAGCCATTTACTCTATTTCTTTGATGTGAAGAACTTAATGTCATTCTGAGGGCTTTCTCTCTGTGTTAAAAAAAAAGAGGTTCCTGAGCTTTCAGATAGCTGTGATAGTAGCACAATTGTCACTGAGAACTAATGCAGAAAATGTCCTGTGGCTACTAAAGTGAACTTGAGTTCAGTCCTATTAATGTTTTGTGGTCAAGTGTGGGACATTACCTGAGAGAGATCCTTGAGGAACAAGAGAAAGGGAGAAGGAAAGATTAATTTTAGTGACTGTATTTCTTAATATCTCCAGAAGCAACTAATTAATTACAGCCATAACGAGCCAAGAGAGTGAGCACAAATTCCCCCTCTAACCAATGGTCACATGGTGTGGGATTTGATCTTGTCACTGTTTGTTTAAACTGGAATTAATTTCCTACCATGTGCAAATGAGACTAACTAGGACTTCTGGTTGTTGGGAGTCCACATTTAGACCACGCTTTTAGGCATTTTATATGTAAGCATTGTTTTTTATTTGTATGAATCACAGCACAAATTTTTGCACCTGTTCAAAATTGTCCAAAATCTAAAGCTCCTTTTCTTATGCCAATTTGTAATTTGACAAACATGGATTAAAGAACTGTGGCTCCGTGACTGAGTAAACACAATGATGTGCTTTAAAACAGCACAGAGAACATAACTATGATTTTTGTCACATTTATAGTAGGTGTTATTTATTTTATTCAAGCTTTCTTTCTTGAATATTTTACTCTATTTATCTATTTATATGTAATCTGACCATCAGGTTGGAGCTGCATCAAGATATGTAGCAGATAAAAATATTTGAAACAGCATGTCTTTATCCTGACATTGTAAGCTAAATGTTTTTTAAAGCTCCCAAAAAGTTGAATCTGTTCATCTGGACGTAGCGTTTTTAGTGGGAGAAACGTTTCGTCACCAACTGGTGACTTCTTCAGTCTCAGCTGACTGCAGGCTTCCCCAACCTTATAAACAGTACATTGCATAATGACCGAAACCAGCACCATTGACTAACATTGGGCCATGAGGTCAGTTTCATGATCAATAGTATGCAAATTGTCAGGAGGATTGCCGTGACTTATACATTGGGGAAACCAAACAACCTTTGGCTAAGCGGATGGCACAACACAGAAGAGCTACCTCGTCAGGCCAGGACTATTCACACCTACAGGCCAGTGGCCTCTCTTTCAGTGATGAGGACATACACATCCTGGACAGGGAGGAATGCTGGTTTGAACGGGGAGTCAAGGAGGCCATTTACGTGAAAAGGGAAAGACCATCTCTGAACCGAGGAGGGGGCCTAAGGTTACATCTGTCACCATCTTACAATGTGTGATCGCAGCCATTCCCCAATCTCTGTGAATGGTACTCATGGCCATTGATCAATGGTCATGACAATTT
>VUQS01066841.1:0-17915 GCA_015108495.1 Heterochromis multidens | reverse complement strand
CTCTCTCTCTCTCTCTCTCTCTCTCTCTCTCTCTCTCTCTCTCTCTCTCTCTCTCTCTCTCTCTCTCTCTCCCACTGCCAGAAAGTCGAAAGAGCAACTTTAAGAAAGGCAAATACCGTGATACGTAACCTTTGACTGCTGCTGCCTGATGAAAGCCCCGGAGCTGTGTCCACGGCAGGCAAAACAGATATTGCTTTCAGAGTAACCTGTACTTTGTTGCAGCATTATTAACCAAATTTCATGTGGATTCAAGCGAGTTTACCTCAGTGACTGTAATTTTTGCTCCAACAGAAACACCAATTATGCAACATGTTCTTTCGCCAGTGCAGTGTCACATGTTTTAAATTTAAAAATACTGGAATTTGATTAGTTCAGTTGTCTGATTTGTATAAATGGAGCTGCCCGCTGCTTGAAAAACTCCCCTAACCCACATTTACACGCCCACCGACATTTGAGAGCCTCTGAAGAAAAGAGTGGTAGAAGAAATTTGGCTGAAAGTGAGATCAGCCATCAGAGGGAGTTGTTGCTTTGTTAGGAGTTCTGTTTGTCCTGTTACTTCTGACCTATTAAATATCAGGTCTAATCTAGATCACTGGGACTATCATGTCCATTTCTGTTAAACACAGGATTTCCTGCTCAGATAAAACTTTGCTTTTGTTACAAAAGGCTCCCTATGATTTAACCTCTCAAAGTAAAGAGGGATTACATCCTTCAGGGTCAGTGAATACTCACAGATCCAACACATAAGACCTACATAAAATCACATTTTTGTTAAGCTGCATGCATGTTGTGCATTTTTATGCACATTTTAGCATTTTCATGATATATAAAACTTATCTACATGCCTGCCGGGATATCAAATGTCATCCCCTGGTTCATCTGTCACAACAGCTCTGGCCATACACTTGTTCACAAAAGCACATGCACAGTCGGTCATTGGCCTCCAGGAGTTTTCTAACTGTTGAATCGATCTGGCTGCTCATATTCTTGGTGTCCTTTAATAACCTTGTGAATGTCTGATTGCTGACTGCAACAAAAAAAAGAGTAGATCCTTTAAAGGTGGATTAGGATAAGAATAAAGGGCTTGGACAATATTTTAAAAAAAAAATTGTAGGCTTAAACATATTTTCATCTAGATCTTAAATAACGTCGGTGAGAGTTGGGAAAGGATGGTGGGTTTATTCTGCACTCTGTCTATGCACATTGAGACTCCCAGCACGTCAGCAGTGAGATAATCAAACCAAAACAACATTATCATATTATCCAGGCATTAAGGATACATTTCTGGTTGACAGTGATCAAATAGAGTTCACATTTCTGGCTGGGTGGTTATTTGTTTCCGTCTCTGGATCTGTTTTGTTTACAGTCACTGAATTTTCTGACTCTTGTCTATTGACCCTGCTTTGCTTATGTAATCATTTCAATCTGCAGTACAGCTGCATGTTTAGCAATCCCCATCAGCTTGTATAATAGAGTGCAACCTTAGCTGATCATTCTGAATGCTGATGTGCCATGCATTCAGTCTCCTCGCCATCTGTGTATTTGTTTGTTTGTGAATACGACGATTCAGGGTATCTTTTTGCTCAGTTCGCTTTGCTTTTCCAAGCAAGCTCTCGCTTTAACGAACAAAAACCTTTACTGTCGCGGATTTTGACACTCGTCTTCCTTGAATTATTATCAGTGGTGATGATGCAGGAGGGCTGAGAAGGGAATGAGATGGGAATATCACTGTTGCAGTCCCTGTGTATTCACTGTCAATGTCAATCACACAGTATGGCTGCCATCCTGTGGTGGGTTTGTGTAAGTACTTCTCAAAATAAATCAAAGCTGTATCAGTAGTCGTCTGTCCTCCTTTGAACATGTGATCCACATTGCGCTTAAATCTTCAAGAACATAAGATAGGCATCATATGTGTAGTGTAGATATGTGTTTATTTATCAACATCTTGGAAGATAATCCACATCCAAGCCTGTATATATCTGTTTTTTTAAGTCACTGCTGACTTTTGTAACTAGGCTACTTGAAGCAATACTGAATCTGAGTATTTCAAAAACATTGCTTTTAAAGAAACCAACAGAATTTTCAGAAAAAAATTACTTAAAGACTTCTTCAAACATGGCAGCAACTGTTGTTAAACAGTGCCTGTCATTTCCTGCACATGTTTATTTCCCCCTCTGTTATTTTTTCCTCTCACGGTTCAGTCACCCTGCCAATAAAGAGTGGCACATTGGCATGGTCACTCCACAGCAGCACAATGAAAGGCCGCAGGGCAGAGAAGGAAGGGAAGGAGCGAGAGAACGACAAGGTGGTGACAGCACCGGCCTCCACTCCTTGCTCAGTTAGTGCGAGGAAGGCTCTGTGTTTGGCGTCGTCCAGAAACAGTTTCTCCTCAGCATAGAGGCCACACAGGTTGGCACCTTCGTAAAGTGCTGACAGTCCTGAAATGGGAGAGAAAAATCCAGAAACGGTAATAGTGAGGGTAAAAGCAAGTAAGAGAGCCAAGCATGTTGTTAAAATGGTTTGAGATCAAAAACCAGATATGGAGACATATTTCATTAATGGGACTTAATGGATGGCTGCTAGGTAAAGTGCACAGGCTGAAAGCATGGGGGGTATTCATTTTTGGTATATTAAAAAAAAGGGCAGATTTTGGGTTGGAAAGAGAGGCGAGCGTGGAAGATTTACCAACCTAGTTTCTTGAAAAGCATGTTCACGTCTGGCTGGAAATCCAGTTTGATTTTGGGCAGAGTGACCTCAATATGCTGAGGAGATGTTGCTTTAATGTTTTCTATCATTTGACGGACAGCCGTGTCTGTCATCTTCTGCTCCATCTGCTGCAGGTTTGCCTCTGTGTTGGTGCGAGGCAGCAGGATGTAAAGACTGCTGTCACCTGTAAGAGCAAACCTCGCCACCTGTTGGCAAAATAAATACTCCAAGTGTTAATCAGTGGCAAAAGTGATCATTCTCAAGGTGGGAACCATCTGTTTTTAATCATTTTAAAGTGCTTAGTAGGCATTTATAATAAACCTGAAGTCTAAAAATTTTAATCTCATTTTCATAATACGCATGATAGTATCAGTGCCAGTAACTATTTAGCTGTCAGTGACTTTGTTTCAGGTGATACCTTGTTTATATTATCTGGTTGCCTTTTCACTATCCATGAAATTCAATTATTCTTTGTGCATTTTTTTGTAAGAATTAAAAAAAAAATGCAGTAAAAGTACAAGAAATTTTGTAACTTTATTGTTGAGTCCCTTACTTATCTGAGCAAACTCCCGCAGCATTGAGTCCACTGACTCATTTACCACACAGTCAACTTAAATATATACAGTATTGTGCAAAAGTCTTGACCCACCCTTCAGGAAAATGTGCAGCAATTTATTTATTGAAAAGTGTGCAAACATACATGGAAATACATTATATAAGGCAAAAAAACAGATTTTGTATAATTCTAATGTGCCTGAAAGCCAATATTTGGTATGACCATCTTTATTCTTCAACACAGCCTGAAGTTTCTTCTTCTTTAAGTACTCTTCAAGTTCTCCAGGCTTCTTGAAAGACATTAAAAGCTCTTCCTAGGATGTGGGCTGTGTTTTGCTCCATTCTCTCCCCTGACCTCCTACATAAATGAAATGCAGCCTCAAACCACCGTGTTTTACAGATGGCTGCAGACACTCACTGTTGGACCTCTCTCCTGACCTCCTCCATACATACTGACAAATGTCTGAGCCAAAATTTTCAAATTTGGATTCTTCACTCCATAAGATCTGTTGCCACTCATTTTCAGTCCAGGTCTTATATAATTTGGCATACCTCAGCCTTTTCTCCCTGTTTCCCTTCCTTAGGAATGGCTTCTTGACAGCCACCTTTCCACTGAGACCATTTCTGATGAGGCTTTCACAAATAGTAGATGGATCAACTGAATGGCCAGATGCATCTCTCAGGTCCTCAGTCAGGTCTTTGATGGATTTTTTTTTTCTATTTCTTAAGGACATGACTTTCAGACATTGTTCATTTGCTGTAGATAATTTTTTTTTTTTGGCCTTCCATTTGTTCTGTTTCCTCAAATTTTTTAAGGACACACTGTACAGCATGCTGAGATATGCAACCCTTTGGCTAATAACTCTTTGAGAATCACCTTGTTGGTGCAGAAATATTATTTTATGCCTGTCAAACTATGTCATCTTTGGCATTTTTCGAAGATTCAACAAAAGAAATGGGAACAAAGGATGTGTTTTTGTGACAGGCTGCTAGTCACAGAGCACCTAAAAATACAATTTAAAATTGGTTCTTTGCTAAACTGTCTTTTATGTGTAGACACAACACTGGTTCATCCCTTTTTTATGCTTGAACGTTTCACAGGTCAGTGTTAAATGGCTTAAGAAGCAAAAAAAAAAAAACATTCCTCTGAAAATGGTCTGGTACAAGGACTGGACTGAAAGTTAGTGAAAAAGCAGAAAATGTCCAAAGAAAAACTTTGAAAGACTTTCAGAAGACCACTTCAGGAGACCACTTTAAAAAATTACAACAACGTCTGGCTCCTTGGAAGCAAAATATAAGGAAATGAGAGGGTGCCTCAAGACTTTTTCACAGTACTGTAGGTCACAGGAATTATGGACTATCAGGTGCTGGATGCTGGTTAGGATAAAAAGTCATAAAAAACTGATTGTGGAGTATTGGTTATTTCCGTTTTTGTGTTTACAGCATTTGTGTGGCCAAGAATGGCATTAGGATTTAGTTAGTAATGGGCCACACATCCAAGACTTAAGTGTCAATTTATCACATTTGCCCAAGCTGATATTCAGGCTGTTTATTTAAATGAATACAGCAGCATTCCTATAACTATGAAGGGCAAGAAGTAAGAGAATCATGATGAAAGCTGATACCTGTCACAGCTCAAGAAAAACAACAAACTGGCCCTGAGGGTACATGAAATGAAATCCTTTAGAGCTACAGTATTTTAACACATTTTATAGTAATAAACTGTATAGTGATTGTAATAGGAAACTAAAATAACAGTATAGTGACAACCAGATAGCTGATGGTATTTAAATTGGAAAATGCACACATTAAACAAAGATAAATTTGAGTTTATATTTTTCTGCGATGCTAACATTAACCAAGTTACTGTTTATACTGTATGTTTTGTGAGTTAGTAGAGCAGTTTACATATGCAATAAAGCTGAATAGCTCAACATTAAGGAAACATGACATGCATGTTTCCTGTAGTATTCATGAAGAAGGGCTGTCACTTCTAATGCCAATCTACTTTGGCAGAAAGGGCTGGGTAGGATTTAGACGTTCATTGTTGTGAAACATGTCAGTGGGTGGTTTAATTGTTCCTTACCTGTGCCTTTAGCTGAACATCATATATCATAGTTGCCATGTACTTCTGGTCATAGAGAAGAGGCACCTTTACCACATCACCATTAAGTTTTGTGAAATGTCCTTTTTTTTCTTTTGGATTAAACTTGACCTTCCACTGACCTGAAGCACATGTAAACAGTTTATCAGGTTCCACTATTTTCAAATGCTCATAATGTGCACACAGTTTACTGACCGCTAAAGGAGACGGCGTTGAGCAGGATCAGCTGTGCACTTGGTGGGACAGAGTCGACCAAATGTGTGATTTTATTTTTGGTCTTTTCTGCTACCCAGCCATTGATCATCCGTGTGTTTTCCTCACTGGTACTCAGCAGCTTGGTGGGCTCCGCATCATAAAACTGAATGGACTGGTCGGTAAAGGACTCACTCAGATTCATATCTAAGGATGAGAGCCCAAATAGAAATCATTTTATCTTTTATGATCTGTGATTTTCTGCTCTATGATCTCTGGTTATTTTGTGCACTTCACACTATGATAGTAATACGTGAATTATAGTAGATCTGAGAAGCCATCTGCAAGGAGCTGGCCAGCTTCTCTCTCAGCTTCTTCATCTGGAAGTGAACACAGTGGAAGTCATGAGGCACGCAGATAGCACTCTCAATGGCCTTACGGGTGTTGTTCCTTGCACCTGGAGGTACAATAAGACAATAACAATAAGTTTAGTATGTTATAGAAAACTGCAAGCCATATCAGATTTTTAAACTACAGTTACGTTCATATATTCTGAGACACTGATGTAAGTTTTGTCATTTTAGCTGCATACCAAAACATTTTCAAGTTACAGTTATTTGAAATATGGGCTCAAGATAGATAGATTCTTCAGTTTAAGGAGCTGGTCAAAAATATTGCATGACCTTTTGAGGAATTAGACACAGTCCGCTAAGTGTATCAAATGTAATGGGATGGTTCACTGTGCTGTTTCATAGACAGCTGTGTTTTCTGTTTTCTGTTATTTTCCTAATAAATTCAGCAGGTAGAAAGAGCTGGAGATTATTTGAAAGCTTTTCTTTGAACCCACAACATCTGGTCAAAAGATGTAGCGGAAGTGAAACAGGCCATCCTTAGGCTTTAAATACAAAACACCTTCTCCAACAGAGAGAGAGCGGGAATATTAGGAGTGGTCAAATCAATAGTTTTGGTACATTTACACTGGTGAGCTCAGAAACATTAAAAGCCCAGGAAGTTCACAGATGATAGCAGTGGTGTATGATCACAGCATCCTTTCCAGTGTTAAGTAAAACTTCACAACATCCATTCAATTCAATTCGATTTAATTCATTTCAATTCAAATCAATTCAATTTCAATCCAATCCATCCATCCATCCATTTTCTTCAGCTGTCATAGGGCTAAAGGCTGGGTACACCCTGAACAGGTCTCCAGTCTATCACAGGGCTAGCCAGATAAGACTTTAACCAAAAATATAGAATGTAAGCCAAACGAGTTTAGAGACAGCATTGTTTGGACAGGTGAATTTCATATAAACCTGTAACTGAATGGTGGGTGGAAAAAAGTATGGATAAGGCTTGGAACAGCTCACAACCAGTGAGTAGTAATTTGTTGTTTACTGATAAACTGAAATAAATAGAGCTATGCTTTCAACTCAATGCTGCAAAACTGACTGGATCATGTTTAAGAGTGCAGCTGGAGAATGACCCTGCAGAGTATAACAAAGTGTTAAAAACTGTTATTTCTTTAGTTTTGTTCAATGTTTTATTAATTTCTCCCAGCACATCTTAGCCTCTAAAATTTCTCAGAATTGAAATATGAAATATTTTTGTTCAGCTCCTTGAAGGAAAACTGAGTATCTTAACTTTAACTGCATATTGGTTGTCTTATTTCACATCTAACGTGGTGATGTACGAAGCTGGGGCCAAAACATACATGTCTCCACGTTAGAGTCATTAAAAATAAACTACATTGCCTGTGTTTACTGACGAACTGTGTGAACCACTGCAACAGTGTGACCTTTCCACTATTATAGTGTTCTTGCATGATAGGGGATGTGTTTTTAATAGCATAAGTTAATAGCTTAGCATAGGTTTGTCAGAGTTTTGTCAGGCTTTAGAGGAATGAAAAGTTCATTGTCATTTTTATGGGATTTGTTGGCCAAAACAAAAATGTATCCTTCAGTCTAAAAATACGCCAAAATTTTCAAAATGATAACATCAAAAGAGGGGCTTGCATTCCCTTTGCCTACCTAACAACAAATGGGAAAGCACCCCACTGATGCTGACAGGAGAGAAGAGCATGTTGGAAGAAGGATATAATTCTCTGAGGTAAGAATACAGCTTCATTGAAAACTCTGCCATGGACTCCTGCAGCATGGGTTCTCCTGTGCGACTGTTCTCATCCTGGCACGGCTCCCATGGTGAGGTGGAGCCTTGGCATGTGTGAGGAGGAGATGCAGGACGAGCTAAAAAATATATACATATATATTTTACACAACTGATGGACCTTTTCTTTATTTTACTGCCTCAACATGATGTGGAAATCACACTCACTTCAATCAATTTCAAATTAATCTCATTGCTATTAAATTTGACAACCCACCCACCTTCAACAGTAACGTTTAAAGAGCTGAGCTTTTCCCCATCATCCAGTTCACAGTGATAAATGCCAGCATCCTCCATGCCAATGTTTCTGACCATGATGCTCTGATCGTGGTCTTGTGGAAAAAGCAGATCTATTTTTTTATTACCATCTGCAGGGTCATCTTCAAGATTCAGCTTTTTTTTTCCCGTCACATCTTCTTTGAACCACAGTGCATTGGCACTGACTTCTCTGGAACTTGGGATATTGCACGGGAGTTTAACGTCTGACTTTTCAAATACTTTCATTTGATAGTCGTTGAATCCTGAAAAAGAACAAACAAACAACAAAAAAGAAAACAAAAAGTGGACAAACAGCAAACACTTGAAATCTTTTTATGTTCAAGGTTTTTGTCAGATGCTAAACTTGCTCCAGAAATTGCAAAATAAAAGTGCTTGTATGATGATGAAGGAGTCTCACCATCAAATGTGACGTTAAACCTTCGTACCATTTCCACATCGTTCCCCTTTACCAGACACTCGTACATGCCCTCACTGGCTGTGGTTACAGGGGCTATACGGTGGTAAAAGTCTGAGCTGACTGGCTGAAATTTTTGAAATAGTATCTTACCTGTATGTTAAAAAAAAAAAATTTATATATATATCGAGAGAGAGAGAGAGAAAATATTTGCAACATAGTGAAAACAGAAGCCTTATGAGACCATTGAATTTCCATGTGATTTCTTCTGCTTCAGTGAAGTCATTTTCAGTTGTGAGACAGGGTAGCTCCAGTTTAGAGCCAGGTACCACCCAGATTTTTGTGCATGACGACAGCTGACCAGGAGGAAAAATAAGGCATCAGATGAAAACGTCACAAATTTAAGAATCAAAATACCTGACATTTAATTCTACTTGTGAAGTACTTAAAGTAAGGAGTATGCAAGCATTCTGCTGATCTGTAAAGAGATTATTTTGCACTACTTAAAATTTACCTCAAAAATGAGCTGCAGCAAGAAATAAAGTGTGGCCTTTTGTCCCATCTGCAAACGACAGAGGATTTCAAAATTAATGTGGCACCGAGCCGGAGAAGAGATCAATATGTGGCGCAATCTGTGAAGTTATGATATCGGCCTGCATTTAAAGTATTTTAAACTTCTGCGATTATATATCGAGACCTTCCACTTGTAATGAGTACACTGTTTGCCAGAGATTTTTTTTAAAAATCAGAAAATACATTTAAATATCAATCTATTCATGTCAGACATGTTTACATAGTTTAGTTAATATCTGAACATATTCACTTTCAGTAAGTAGTACACACACACACACACACACAGATAACTTACAGCTCTTGAGTTTACGAGTGTCCAAATTCAGTCCTGATACCAGTATTTGTCAGTAAGGTTTCTCTGACATTCAAACACTGTTCACTTAATCTACCAGCTCTGACTATCTGCTCGCCTGAACTGCAACCAACAATGACTAATCTGTGATTGTTGGTTTAGAGATGTTTGTTTGCTTAATGCAGGTCTTTTGACATGCTGGAAATCACATGATTTCACATGTTGGCAACAGCTGCTAAGTGGAAATATTCGAATTTCAGTGTTTATTTTGCCTTCAAAGATAATTTCAAAGAAATTTTATTACATCTACTACTTCTGTCAAGTCCAGAGTTTGTAATAAACATCATTTCAGCCAAGCCAAGTGAAACAAGGAGAAGACAAACATTTTCACTCCTACAGTGTTTTACATGAGTTGATTTTGCCGGAGGTTGTGGTGGGTAGAGAAATAAGGACATAAAAAAAAATACAAGCCCAGTTTGTCCTAACTGTCAGGAGACAGTGTTATTGCATTTGCGTACAAACATCGTATAATAGAGCTAATTTAAAGCTTTATTTCGATTGCTCCCTTATTCACAAAGGCTCCGCATGTTTGATTTGGCAGATTTTTTTTTTTACATGTCCTTCCAGACACAACCCAAAAGGGATTTATGGATCTTCCCGGGTGTAAAACGGCAATCTTTAGTTTTTTAGGAAAATATGTAAACCACTACAGTCCAGAGCCACACAAACATCATACAATATGTATGTGTAACAAATACACAAATAAATAACAAACTTTAGTAGTTGTTGTTAGCAGAGTAGTCTATTAATATCTATAGGATTTTATAGATGAACCTGGTAAAGGTAGTTTACCTAATCTGGTTTACCAGTAAGCATAGTTTACTATCAGTTCTCTACAGTAGTTCATGTTTTTGATCATATTTTTTAAATATTTGCTGTATTTTTTGTTTTCATGCTAATAGTTTTGAATGAATAAACCAGTGTTTGTTTGTTTGTTTGTTTGTTTGTTTGTTTGTTTGTTTGTTTGTTTGTTTTTCCTTTGTTGAGACATCACTATCATCACTGGGATTAGGATAATACCCAACACATAAAGTAGAAAAGTTATTCAAAAAAACAGTAGCAAGAAAATGGGTTACGGTAAAGTGTGACAGAAACTTGCTCTCTAGAGTTTTATACAGTCATGTGAAAAAGAAGGTTTTCCCTGTTCTCCTGTGAAAAACTAACAGTATCCCATGATTCGATAGTTTGTAGAACCACCTTTAGCAGCAATAACTTGAAGTAATCGTTTTCTGTATAAATTTATCACTTTCTCACATCGTTGTGGAGGAATTTTGGCCCAGTCTTCTTTACATTGTTGCTTTAGTTCATTCATTCATTCATGCACAGCTGTAATATGGTCCTGCCACAATATTTTAGTTGGGTTGAGGTCTGCACTTTAACTCAACCATTGCAACACCTTGATCCTTTTCTTTTTCAGCCATTCTGTGTTTGGTTTTTGCAACATCATGCTGTGCATTATGGCCAATCTTCTCCACTTTGGTCTCATCTGTCCAAAGGACATTGTTCCAGAAGTCTTTTGGTTTGTTCAGGGGCAACTTTCCAAACCTAAGATGTGCTGCCATGTTCTTTTTAGAGAGAAAAGGTTTTCTCCTGGCAACCCTTCCTAACAAGCCATACTTGTTCAGTCTTTTTCTAATTGTACTGTTATAAACTGAGACCTGCAGCATCTTGCAGTTTCTCTGAGTATCACACAGTCTGACGTTGGGGGGAATTTGCTGGGACATCCACTCCTGAGAAGACTGTGGCATCATGTTAACACACACCTGAATGCTTCAGACCACAAACTGCCAAAACGTCTTGGTTTTACAGAGGTTCTCACACTTGCTGACGAGTAGTTAATCAAATGAGTATGATTATCAGCACCTGGCTGCTAATGACCCTCTGAATTCCTATGGAAGCAATAAGGGTGTATTTAAGAGTATATAGAGGGATAGAGCCCTGTGAAATGTTTCTTTTTCACTATCACTGCAGTTTGTCGACTATCTCGACTGATGTGTATTTCTTTTCATTAGCATTCCCATAGCTGTAGAAATTTCAAAGCAAGTTTTGTCAGCATGAATACTTCTTGACATCTTTTTTCTCATTCTGGTTAAGGGGGACACGGAAGCTTTAACAAACTTATTATGCGTGTAAATAAAAAGACACAATAAATCTAATATGTGTGTTTAATCCAAATGCAGAATACACTAATTTAGCTGATTTGTTGTTATCAGTTCTTAAGTGCATTGCTAATGAATACTGAATATGTTAAAGCAAAATATACTAAAACACCAGTGAATTAAAAGCTGAAATGTTGTTTGATTAAAAGCAAAAGATTACAAAATAGATTCCATCTCTTTAATTGACCTAATTAGCCTTCATAATATATTACTAGATTGTGGGTTTGGACATGCTGCCTTTCCTCCATTTGATGACCACAGTCCGTGAACACACATATGCAAACACACACTTTTGTTAATATTCAGCTAAGTTGTGCCTAAAACACCCTGCGCCAAGATGTTTTTGAATTGATTTGTGCTTTTAATTTCATTCCCCTGTCTGTTTGTTCTTATCATGGTGGGGATCCCAAACTGTGTTTAAGCCTCAATATGAGTGAGGAGGAGAGACATGGAGGAAGTGAAAGAAAATGTAATTAAATTTAAAAATTCTGTACTAGTGTTTTACCCCTTCTATTTGCATGACAAAATAAATCTTTATTTAATGTAGTGTGTTTTTCCAGTAATTTTGATCTGCAGGGAATTCCATGTAAGTTTAGTGCAATCAGCTTTTTTAGACAGTGTACTTCCAGAGTTTATCAGAAAGGACTGACAAACCACATCTTCAGCTATAATGTAAAGACTGCTGATCTTCTTATTCTCGTTTGATTCATTATAATACATCCCAACAATTTGTTTTAAAAGTAAGAATAACTTTATGACTTTATATTAGAACAACTCAATTACTGTAAGGCTCCTTGCAGTGGTAAAGCTGTCATCTAATGTCGAGGGTGAAAACAAAGGCAAAATGTTGACATGCTATACTTATAAAATTCATCTCTATACTGCTACTACAATACTGTCCCTGAAATTAATGAAAACCAAAAGTGATCATCTCTAATAATGTATATTTTTATAAATCATTATAATAATGTATCTGTAATTTGCAACTAAACGTCCTTAAAAAAGCTAAGTGTGTGACTTGTTAAGTTTGCAAATTTATTTTCTGTTTTTTCCTGTTCATTTTATTGTATTATTACTCTTTATTAGTTATCGTACTCTTTATTATTTATCTTATATTATTTATTTATCTATTATTACATGTACACACACACACACACACACACACACACACACACACACATAATGGAAGCTTTTTTGAGTTATTATCTTAAAATTTCAGGGTGTTATCTCAAAATTATGAGTTAGGTATCTCAAAATATCAACTTACTGACTATTTCGAAATTCCAAGTTAATTCTAAGTAGGTTTTTGACTTATGGACGGCATTTTTTTTTTTTCAAGCAAGCTTCTATATTATGTCTCTTATATAATGCCCTTTCTTTTTTTTCTTTTTTCTTTTTAGAAATTTTTGAAATTGTAATGATTGACCCAGTTTCTTAAGTTTTTGTTGGACCGATCGATTAAACGACAGTCGATTAGGCGCCCTGGCTCACACGCGAAGAGAGGGCTTTGGGCGTAATCAGTCGTACCTAATCGATTGCCGGGTGTTAAAAAACAACAGAGTCCAAACTTCTACAAAAGTAGCCCTACAGAAGCAAAACTAAGATACATCTACCAGAAGGCTTTACAACGACTTATCACAGGACTTACAAAAATGTGACTCATCTCTGAACAACTGAAGTAGAAGTTTCTTCGCAGGAGAAAAGATTTACTTAAGACAGTAAGTTTTCCTCCTGGTCATCTGATCGGCCAGAAGAATGAGGACAAACAATGGCAGAGACCCACAGGAAAGCCGTGTAGTCTCTGCTTTGTTGTGCTTAGCCTCGGTCCCATCCGCTCTTACATGTAGGCCAGGTCAAGGCAGTACAGGTAGCTATTTTCGCCTTTTAAACTAAGTAGAAAGTGGTTGAGTTAATTTATTTTTATGTAGGCATATATGAGCGAACTTTAAACTTTTAAAGGGAAATACCCAGACTGGTGAGAGAAAACTCAGCAGCCGCTAAATTAGGTTTTATTTTCACAGGCTGAGTCGGTAACTGTTGTTATCTAACTGTGTTTTATTTAAAAAAAAAAAAAATTGATTATTACTCTTAAACCACAGTGAGCATCCAGCTACAGGACCTCAGGGTGTAAGAGGAAATCACCATGGCAACACAGTTTACCATCGACGATGCCTTTGTGCTGGAGGGAGATGAGGAGGGGGCTGTGACTGACGGAGAGCCGCAGGGATGGAAGGACCGAGAAGGAGGAGAGATGACATTTGGTCCTTTGAGTTTCTCTAAACCTCAGAGTCATCCCTCACCCGCTGCCGCTGGCACCCCTGAACCCACTAACCTCAAGTATCAGGTACACCTGCACACAAGAGATCAATAGATTGATGTAATTTTGGTTGTGGATTTCCAGTGGGTGGTTGTTTGTTTCCGTTTTTATCAGTTTTAGTTTCTAGTGTTATTATAACGACCCTACAAATTTATAGATTGAAACCCAACAATCCAGTGATTCTTTATGAGCAAGCACTTTGAGACAGTGGAGAGAAAGAAAAGTCCTTTTTAACAAAAGGTAATCTCCAGCAGAACCAGGCTTAAGGTGGGCAGCCATCTGCAGTAACTAGTTGGGGGCTAAAAAGAAAAAGAAGAAAGAAAACAAGAGCATGGAAAGATGACAAAGATAAAAGGACGAAATACAAACCCTGAGAGGGAGAGCACTCTCAGGGTGCTCTCCCTGAGAGTAATTAACTGTTACTGTTAATGACATGTAACAGTGACATGATTCGAATGTACGTGGAGTGAAAGAGAAGGCTTCATTGGAGATCCCCTAACAGCTTGAACCTATAGCAGCATAACTAAGGGACGGTTCAGGGTTACCTCATCTAGTTCTAACTATAAGCTTTATCCAAAAAAACCTAAACCTAATGTTAAGGTTGTCTGTCTCTGGGAAAAAAAAACTGGGAGCTGGTTCCATAACAGAGAAGTCTAATAGCTTAAGGCTCTGCCTCCCATTATACTTTGGGAAACTGTAAGAGCCACAAAGCCTGCAGTCTGACAGCAAAGTGCTCTATTAGCATAACTTGTACTTGTCCATGCTACAGTATTGTTTGGCCTGTTTCTGCTGTTGGCAAACAGATAAATTTATTAACATTGAGAAAGATAAAAAAAAATAAATAAATAGGGGTGGTAGATGTTGTTTACATAGTTAAAGTTGATAATTTTAGCCTGTTGCTATGTGGTTGCCAGGCAATGTGATGCATCCTGCTACAGCATGCATAATTCAACTTTTGTGGATATCAATGAGATGTTATTGCCATGAAATTAAAACAACAGGATGCCTTTTATAATGTGTTATAGGAACATAAATGCTAAATTGGGTTATTTTTGTTACTGGTGGTTGCTAGGCAACATGATAACATCATAATATCTGTTATAAATAACAACTGTGAGCAGCCTAAGATGCCTAATTCCTGATGGTCCAGGAGCGGTTCGTGGACAAAGAGGCAAACACACAGACAGATAGATTTTGTGTATTATAGTAAAATAAGGGAAAATGCGATCTTTAAGATATGATGGAGCTTGGTCAGTAACTATGTGATAAGAACAATTTTAAATTCAGTTTTATCACAGCATATTTGTGAAGGCAGTTGACTCATGTACAGTTCTGTGCAAAAGTCTTAAGCTGCCCCTCCTTTCTTTATATTTTGCTTCCAAGGAGACAGACTTTCTTGTAATTTGTGCTCTTTGGCAATGACTATTAAAAGCTTAGCATATCTCAGCATGCTGTGCAGTCTGTCCTTAAAAAAATTTGAGGAAGCTGGACAAGTGGAGGACAAAAGAAGTGGCAGGCCCAAAAACTATCTACAACAGATAAAAAGTGTCTAAAAGATCTGACACAGGACCTGAGATTTGAACATCTGAACCTTCAGTTGATCCATCTACTGTTCACTGAAGCCTCATCAGAAATGGTCTCAGTGGAAGGGTGTCTGTCAAAAAGCCATTCTTATGGAGAGAGAACAGGCTGAGGTATGCCAAATTACATAAGAACTGGTCTAAAAATCAGTGGCAACAAGTCTTATGGAGTGATTAATCCATTCCACAATCAGTGAACAGCAGCAGTACCTAGATTTAGTTTTCTGTTTACTTTTACTTAACTATAATAACCTTATTACCTTTACTTTCTATCTGTGAGTTATACCTTGTTTTTTTTTTTTCTTTCCTTTCTCATATGACATCCATCATCATCTGCGGTTGCTTTAGAATCTGGAAAATGAAGATGCCTTGGGCAACAACGGGAATTCCTCTTTCAATAACTTCTTCAAAATCAGGTGGGTCCTATAGGTGGGGTCCCGATAGGAGTTTTGTTTTGCCTGCCTGTTCTTTGAATGTGAGATGAAGCATGTTTCTGCTCTCTCCGCAGCGACCCTGCAACGCTGTCCTACTGCAGCTCTCAGTGGTCCTTCAGCACCTTGAGTTCAGTCACGCAGCTTTCTGCACACTGCTGCGGGTAAGTTCAGACTTCTCACACGGAGAAGCATAACAAACACGGTTACTTTAAAAACATGTTTTGCTTAGGTGGGTGTCCCATCCGCTGGTGAAGAAAAACAGAAGAGTTGTTCTCTCTTCATTCCTCCTCCTCATCACTGGAGTTGGTGAGTAAATGTGCTTCTCACTTATTACATATTAAAAACACAAATCAGAATAATCTGCTGAGAGAAACTCGTGTTTCTCAACTTTACTTGATTTTTTTTTTTTTTTTTTTTTTTTTTTTTTTTTTTTTATTTTTTTTTTTTTTTTGTTTTTTTTTTTTTTTTTTTTTAATATGTGTTTTTTTTTTTTTTTTTTTTTTTTTTTTTAGTTCCCATTTTGGAGTACTGCTATGGATAGTGCAGACTATAGAGTTGCTGAGTTTTGTTTTTTTTGTTTGTTTTTTTTTTTCTTCCAAAGAATGGAGTTGGGGTTGAAGCTACAAATGTTTTGGCAAAGAATCTATACTTATCAGCTATATTGGACAAAGTCTAAATTTGTTCTATATAGACAGCGGGAGAGCGGGGATAAAGGAGTAAATGTAAATGTCAAATATATCTACTCTGACAAATTTGAGCTGTCATTTGTCATATTTATCATGGACAGGCTCAGATTGGACCTCTGGGATCTTTAAAGACAAGTGTGCATTTTACATCATTTGACAGAAACTTACATATTCCTGTCATTTCTGCCTATTTAATGAGCAACAATATATATTATACTATTGTGCAATTTTAAAAAACTATGTAAAAACAAATGGTACAAAGCTGGTGATTTTCCTTTGGCTCTGACTAAAATCCTCAACAGGGAAAAACCCTGCGTATACTTCTCCACTCTGTAGAAGATAACTAACCTTTGTCCCCATTCTATTTAAGTATATTTAGCTCCTCCAAGTCATTTTTATTGCAAATGTGCTGAGGAATCTATCAGATCTTTGGAGCCAGCATTTTGTAAAGTGTGGTTCTAATGAATTAATGATGTTTTAGAAACACGCAACATCCACAATGGTAGATATTCTGCATTGACTTAGAAGCACTGCTGGTGAGGGGCTTGCTGTATGATTGGAAAAAAACCATACTATTACAATTTTTCACCCTGATTGTCCAGTACCATTTATGGACAAAAAGTTACTTGTCAGAGCTGTCTGTTGGTGACGGTGTTTCCCACAGTCTCGCTCCACTGTCTAGCCTTGATTACCTTGTATTGAATACAATGCTCAGTTGTTGCGATTCACTCTTGATTTGTGTGTCACATGATCTGCTAAAGCTACATATACTCGCATAGAAAATACTAGAGCGCTCACCATTTAGCTCATAGGTGTAACAAACCCAAAAAACTCTTCTTCTGGCTAAAACCAGACAGCTCTCTTTCACTAGCTGCCCTTTGCTTGCATATTTCTCTTTGAGTGAATAGTCATCCAGCAATATTAGCTGTCCCAGTTTCCCACAGTGATGTCACGCTCTTGGCCTTCATTTTGCTTCAGTTTGATCTGTGTAGTCAGGCTCCAAGGATGGAAACATAGTAGCACAAATGGTGGTATTTTTGTTGCATTGTTGGTCATTCCTTTCAAAAATTAATTTTTCATTTTTTTTTTTTTTTTTTTCGTGGCTGTGCTTAATGTAAAATGCTGCGGCAAACAAACATTACAACTGTTAATTATTTTTTCAGATTTTCTTAATTAGTCTAGCCTTTAAAACGGCAGAAAATGGAGAAATGTTTTCTAGCATTCAGGGTAATGTCCCAGATCCATCCAAATATTTAATTAAAATTGCATAAAGCTGAAAAAAGCAGAAATTAATTCTTGGCAATGTAGAGTTGTAGAGATAACTGATGTTGGAGAGTCACAGGAAGGTTGGGGTTGAATAAAATAAGACCAATAGAAAGTGAAGAGCAGTCCTTTTTTTTTTTTTTTTTTTTTTTTTTTTT
>VUQS01066840.1:0-11540 GCA_015108495.1 Heterochromis multidens | reverse complement strand
GTTTTTTGGACACCACTCAGACAGCCAGCAATTTAAGGAGAACATGCGGCTAAACATGTCACTCCTGGTCTGATTGGGGAGGGGACCCGAGAAAACTACAGAGTTCGACATTGTTTTAGCAAAGTTACACACCGATTCAATATTAATTTTAGTGACCTCCGATTGGCGTAACCGGGTGTCATTACTGCCGACGTGAATTACAATTTTACCAAATCTACGTTTATCCTTAGCCAGCAGTTTCAGGGTTCCTTCGATGTCGCCTGCTCTGGCCCCTGGAAGACAATTAACTATGGTTGCTGGTGTCTCTAACTTCACGTTTCTCACAACAAAATCGCCAATAACCAAAGTTTGTTCCTCGGCGGGTGTGTCGCCGAGTGGAGAAAAACTATTAGAGACGTGAATGGGTTGGTGGTGTACCAGGGGCTTCTGTTTAGGACTACGCTTCCTCCTCACCGTCACCCAGCCGGCCTGTTTTCCCTGCTGCTCGGGACAATGTGTTGGGGACAATCTACAGGGACCTGGCTAGCTACGGGATTTTCTAAGGTGCGGAGCCGAGTCTCCAATTCACTGAGCCTGGCCTCCAGAGCTGCAAACAAGCTACATTTATTACAATTACCATTATTACTAAAGGAGGCAGAGGCGTAACTAAACATCTTACACATTGAGCACGAAAGTGCAGAAGGGACAGGTAAAGAAGCCATGCTGCTAGTGACTCAGCTACGACTGAAGCTAAGCTAAGCTAGCGAATCCTTAAAGGCAAAATGAATAAATACTGTGAATAAAATCAGCAGGTGATTCAGCAGAGAGTGTGTTTTAGATAAAACATGTGGAGATTACACTATGAAATAAGTGTTTATCTAGAGGTTTTTAATTAAACAAGCTACACAGATAAGCTACATAAAACACCGCAGTGTGTTGCAACAGGAACAGGAAGTGATACAATACCGCAACAGGAACAGGAAGTGCCACCCAGATGAATGCAGCAGGTTATCAGAAAATACTGGAGGAAAATTTGCACTCATCAGCCCGGAAGCTGCGCATGGGACGCACTTGGATGTTCCAAGATGACAATGGTCCATAACACAAGTCCAAGTCGACCTTTCATTGGCTACTCCAGAAAAAAGTGAAGGTTCTGGAGTGGCCATCTCAGTCTCCTGACCTCAATATCATTGAACCACTTTGGGGAGATCTCAAATGTGCAGTTCATGCAAGACAGCCCAAGAATTTAGAGGAACTGGAGGCATTTTGCCAAGAAGAATGGGCAGCTTTACCATCTGAGAAAATAAAGTACAATTGTTTGATAATAAATGGCTTCACCCAACCACAAAAGACATCAAACTGTCATTCATGTTAAAGGAGGCAATACACGGTATTAAGAATTAGGGTATGTAAACTTTTGATCAGGGTCATTTGGATAGTTTCTGTTGTCATTATGATTTAATGGCGTTAGTGGTTGGCTTCACCCAACCACTAACGATGAGTGCAAGACAAGTATTTGTATTATCATTCATGTTCTCCGAAAAATGGCCAAAATAATCACAAACTCTGCCAGTGTATGTAAACTTATGAGCACAATTGTACATTTACAAATCTGACTACACACATGGATCTCATTACATACACACAGAGCTGAATATGGACTCAGAAATCTCCTCACAGATCAAAATACACACACGCGGAATGAGACACATATGCACAAATAGTTTTGCCACAATAATAGCTTTATACTGTTCCTGTGGGTAAACAATGGTGCCATAGACACATGCCAGGTCTCAGATGAAAAAAGTGAAGAATACAGCAAAAGTGAGTGAGAACACAACATGATTATGTGTTCTGTCTGTTCTTGGACATGATGGTCCAAGTTTAAAAGTAAAAAAAAAAAAAGGATTAAAAATTTTAGAGGAAAAAGATTAAAAACCTCAGTAATTAGCAGGGGCTGCTCTAACAGCTCCAGCTCATTACTGAGCTTTTAGTTTTGGTCCAATAATAGCTTCATACTGCAGCTGTTAGCACTCCATAATACAGCAGTACTACATGGGGAGAGACCTGAAATTCCATGTGAGCTAAGGAGAAGGAGAAGACAGGGAAGACATGCAGGGAGGGAGCTCCGTGACAGTACAAACCAGTTCTTCCCTCTATTATCATGGGAAATGTAAGCTCTCTCCCCAATAAGATGGATGAGCTAGCAACGCTTACATGTCATCAGAGAGATTATCAGGAATGTAGCATCATGCTACTAACAGAGACATGGCTAGCTGCGTTGACACGGGACACCAATGCTATGCTGCACAGATTTCAGCAGATAATCATGCCTCTCTGGACTCTACTTTGCCCTCATTCACTCATCATGTTACATGCCCCACCAGAGACAAAAAAAACACTGGTCTTATTGCATGCTAACACAAAAGAGGCATACAACTTATCTCCTCTTCCTCTCCTGAGAAGATTAGATCATAATCTGGTGTACCTCCTCCCTGTTTAAACCTCTGGTAGACAGGGAAACAGCGGTCACCTGAACAGTGAAAAGATGGTCTGATGAGACTGAAGGGGCTCTAAAGGACTGCTTTGACTCAACTAAGTCGGAAATGCTTTGTGATTACCACGGGGAGGACACTTATGGTCTGCTGAATTGCACAATAAACTATATTGATTTTTGTATAGATAATGCTGTGCCCACCAGGACTGTACACTGTTTCTCAAACAGTATGCTGTGGATCACTCCTGACATCTAGGCTCTCCTTAAACAAAAAAAGGAGAGCCTTCAAATCAGGAAATAAGGAGGAATTGAAGAGTGTACATAGAGAGTGGAGGAAAGTGATTAGGGAGGTGGACAAATAGCTACAGACAGAGGATGTAGAACCAGCTGCAGCTGAACAACGTCAGCAGAGTCTGGAGGGGTCTAAGAACCATCTCAGGCTATAAGGAACACAGTTCTCAGCCTGTAAGGAACAGGAAATGGACAAACTGGATAATTTTTCTAATAGGTTTGATTCATTATCTGCCCCTCTGCCAGGCGTGCCTTTGCTGCTGAAGCTATAGCTGGACAACCTGAGCCCCCTGGGAACTGCCCCACCCCTAACTCCACCTTAGCTCCTCTTTACACTGTAGTACATTTCCAGTGTGCTGCCGTTCCCTCTCAACCACAAACACCAATACACAGTCATCCTACTCCAACATGACCCTTACATTAAAATGTAAAGCATACGTGCTCCCCTGCAATACTTCAAAATCCCAAATGCTCGTTGCTGGACGCGGATGGCATATTTGACGGTCAGATGCTGACTGGTTGAAAAGTTCAATTTAATTAAATTTTATTTATATAGCACCAAATCACAACAACATTCACCTCAAGACGCTTTATATTGTTAAAGACCCTACAATAATACAGAGAAAACCCCAACAATCAGACAATCCCCTATGAGCAAGCACTTGGTGACAGTTGGAAGGAAAAACTCCCTTTTAACAGGAAGAAACCTCCAACAGAACCAGGCTCAGGGAGGGGCAGCCATCTGCCACGACTGGTTGGGGGTGAAGGGAGGAAGACGGGACAAAAGACACAATGTGGAAGAGAGCCAGAGATCAATAATAACTCATGATTAAATGCAGAGTGGTGTATAAACACATGGTGAGTGAAAAGAGGTAAGAGAAGGAGAAACGCTCAGTGCATTATGGGAAGCCCCCAGCAGCCTAGGCCTATTGCAGCGTAACTAAGGGAGGATTCATGGTTACCTGATCCAGCCCTGACTATATGCTCTATCAAAAATGAAAGTTTTAAGCTTAATCTTAAAAATAGAGAGGGTGTCTGTCTCCCGAATCCAAACTGGGAGCTGGTTCCACAGACGAGGGGCCTGAAAGCTGAAGGCTCTGCCTCCCATTCTACTTTTAAATGGTAAATGGACTGAGTCTTATAGAGTGCTTTTCTACGCTACCTGAGCTGTCAATGCACTTTATACAACATGCCTCATTCACCCATTCACAACCATTCATACAAGCACTTTTTCTATGCTTAAGTGTCTTCTATCTATCATTCAGACACATTCACACACCGATGGATGCATTGGAGAACAACTTGGGGTTAGTATATTGCCCAAGGATATTTGGCATGCAGACTGGAGCAGCCAGGGATCAAACCACCAACCTTTTGATTAGATGACCTTCTCTACCTCCTGAGCTACAGCCACCCCCTTAAATATCCTAGGAACCACAAGTAAGCCAGCAGTCTGAGAGCGTATTGCTCTATTGGGGTGTGTAACAAAAGGACCCAGCACACACAGCCTTTGCAGGGCACGAATGGTTTATTTACACACACAATGTTCATGTACACATCTCCAGAGAGGGGCATCGCAGCCTTGCTCTCCCTAGTTCAGTCCAGCACTCCCCTCCGGTCCTCAGCGTCCTGCTGATACAGGGAGACAAGATTACATAATGAGAGCCAGCTGTTAGCCAGCCTACCCTGGTACTGCCCCCTGAACCCACTGCTCCACCTCTCCCCTGCAGCTGAGCCACAAACCACACCCCACCACACAGAGGTAATAAGACAGATGCATTAATGTCTGGCTAATCCTCACATAAACGGAAACCTATTTGTTGCCTCAAGAGAGAAACTCATGGATTTTACCAATTATTCCCAGTTACAGAGTGGGGCTGCTGAGTGCATCAAAGTCACCAGCACTCTGATAACTGCAGAGTTAAAAACCTCCTCTGGCATTAACATCAGCACTAAAACTGTGCGTTGGGAGCTTCTTAGCATGGGTTTCCATGGCTGAGCAGCTCCTGTAGGTGTAATGTATAGGTGGTCTAGTACTTTTGTACATATATTGTGATTTATCCTCATAGAGCCACAAATATCTGTATTCAATTTCATGGCAAAGTTTCCAACCAAAAGCTGGTGACTTGTTTTTTTTTTGTTTTTTTTTACTTTGGACTGAAGTGGTGCATGGACTAATGCTGCGTGACTAGCTGCCCAAGTAAGGAGGGTCAAGAAAAGAAACTAATAGCCTGCAACTCAGAAAAAAATACAGATGATGATGATAACTGTATAGGTGACACTCAGTCATTATTAGATTATCAATATTATAGATGGGAGAGAGAGGCAGACAATCAGAGTGTGAGCTATTGATTTCTAACTGGCAAGAACAAACAGGCTTTGAAATGATGCTCTGATTAGGCCAGGCACCATGATTAGTTCATCAATAACACAAATGAAAAACAATCTCTCTTTATCTGTCTCTCCAGCTCTGTCTCTCTCAGCTAGCATTCTTTAACTCTGGCTCTAATTCTGCTTCTCTGAAATGGGTCTTTGGGAGATAAATCAATAAAGTCACCGACACACTGGCTGGTGCTTTCTAAGATTGCAACATTTGAATGTCATGGTTCAGTAAGCTCTCTGGTGTCCTCAGAATTTGGGCCATGAAGAGTTTCACTCAACTTAAACTTGATATGTCCCAGCAGCTGCAACTAAACTTGGCTTTTTTTCTACAGTCTGAATGGTTAACAGTTAACATACCTGAAATATTTATTTGTCAGAGCAGGGATGAGGACACATAAAATAAGTATGATTTTTATGATAAAAGACATTGAGTCACTAAGAACGCCCCATGAGATGTTTAACACATTTTGAGAGTGGATATCCCCAATATCGTCGTATCAGGCATGCAGCTCTGGTTGTGAGTGCAGAATAACGACTCACTTGTCCAAACCTTTTGTTTGGGAGAAGCAGCCAATCAGATGACACTTGTCTTAAAGGAAGTTAAACCAGGTTGTTTCAGATAGAGGATGAACAGGGGGGCTGTACCACACCAGAGTATGAAATGAACAAGGATTATTTTTCTACTTTGAACGTACAAAGTTGCTCTAGTAGAGTCCAAGAATGAAAAGTATGGATCTGGGAATTAGCATAATATATGCTGCAGATTCCTAGAGTGATTCAAATCTGATGAGGTATTTGCACCTGAACAAATAACCAATACGTGGAATCAGTACTCCTCTCATTATAAGAACAGGAATGCCCCTCCATACAGTGACTGTGTTACAGTAGTTAGTTAAACATGCTTTAGGCTGACGAGAGTAGCCACGAATACTCTCTTTGTGTAAATGGTGTGTAACTAACTGAAACAACTTCAACATGTTTTGTGTGACTGACTCTCCTTGTTGTGACCTTTTCATAAAGTTTAACTAGCCTTGACTTATCAGAAGAACATATTCTGGTTAAAAAGGTTGAAAGAAGGTGAAGAGTGTATGCTTCCATTACTATTTCAACAGCAGTTATAGCCAATTACACTGTGCAACAGAACAATGGATGTGCGTCAAGAATTTAAAAGCATTTCAAAAATGCAAGCCAACGGAGGGGAGACCAATGTACTGTACTCTCACAGTAGAATAAATTACAGACATTAGATTTCTAAGCTGTGATAACCTACTGTAAATAGTTCAAAAAATAGTACTTTTGTGTAGCAGTCACTGCAGTGGAAACAGAACAACTAAGCACTCTGAAGTTTCAGAGAGAGATGAAGAGAAGAGAAGAGAAGTGAACGATAGTGGTCAGAGGAAAAAAGGGAGCTCAATAGACAGGTAAGAAAAACATTCTTCATGCATAATTTTGTATAATTTACATGTGAATATTTTGTATGAGGTAAAAGTGGCAGGCACAAGTAGATGTCCTCAAATGACTGGTTTTGTTTTTTCTGCTGCTTCTTTGGTCTAGGTTTGATTTTCATCCTTTTGTCATCACTAGTCCTGATGCAGCTTGTGGCATGTCCAATGTGACTTACACTATCTGAGATTATTATCTCTGAGTAATTTAGTGCTAGTTTCTCCACACCTACACTGCAAACAGGAATGACAACAGGCCAAGTTAGTTCACCTTCCATGGTGGTAATTCTTAGATGTATCTTGTAACATAATGTCACTTTTCATTATTTTCTCTGAGGTGAGCTCAGTTATGTTGCACATTTAAAACCTTTTAACTATTTCACACCTTAAGGCATTGACTGGATTTCACATTCCTGTAAATTATGCAAATCCTGTAGACAGGAAATCATGGTTCTTGGAAATATTCTAGGGTTAACCAGAGGACCCAGTGTGCAGACACAAGAAAGACTGGCAGATAAAGAAGAACCTTTAATTCAGAACTTACAGATGTGCTCTACAGAGTGTCAGGTAAATATATATTTAAAAAAAAATCCAGTTCAAAAAGCAATAGAAACTACCCAAAAGGCAGGGAGCCAGCAGAAGGAAAACAAGGGAGACTCAGGTACAGGAGGGAAATGCTATGCAGGTACAGTCACCAGGGACAGAGATAATCAGACACAGGTGAACTCAGTCAAGGCAATAATGAGTGCAGAAGAAAGGTGGACAAAGGAAGGAAGTAAAAACACCAAAAATCTCAGTAACTAGCCTTCAAAATAAAACATGAAGTTAACTTAAAGATGCACACAGAACAATCCATGCAAACAGCACAAAGACGCAGAAAAAATCAGTGAGGCCCATGGAAAAATAAACTCATTACTTATTTCATGCTCACTTTTCCCAAGGATTCCATAAACAAGCATGAGCACAAATACCACCAAATTAATGGCCTAATTCAAGAAAAAATCTGATTATTGCTTTCAAAGTTGTAACAAAGCAGTGATGAGAAGGAATGCTGGTCCACTCCCAACTTTTGGATCTGTAGTAGCTGTATGGAGCAGTGTTATATGAGTGGGTTAAATTCTCCCAAGAAAGAAAATGAGACATAGATTCAAAGGTGTTGCCAGTGGTTTCAATTTAAATTACTTTCAAGAAAACACTACCTGCATCACACTGGGCAGTTTAAAATAGGCAGGTTGGTCTCACAATTTCTTGCTGTTAATGCCAAATTCTGTACCTCCCACCTGAAGCATTGGCAGAAATGGGGAATCAGACCAGGCTACATTTCTCATTCTTTAACTGTCCAGTTTTGATGGGCCTGTGCTGAATGCAGCCTCAAATTTCTGTTATTGGTAGACAAGTACGAAACTCAACATGGTTTTGTGTTGTTTCTGTTCAGCACAGAGTTTCTCAGCTTTAACCAGACTGGGCTTTCTGCTCCCATTCTTCTCTGATTTCTCTCATCAACGAGGCATTTCTGTTCACGGCACTGTCATTCACTGGAGGATTTTTGTTGTTTTTTATATTCTCAGCAAACTCTACAGACTGTTTTGATGAAAATCCAGGAGATCAGCAGATTCAGACATATTCAGACCAGCCCATCTGCCACCAACAATCAGGCCTCAATCAAGTCTCCGAGATAACAGTTTTCTCTATGTTAACGTTAGATGTGAACATTCTCTGAAGCTCTGAACTTGCATTTCCAGGATTGTATGTGTTGCACTGCTGCCACATAATTGCAGGTGATAAATAAGATACTGTTAATAATTAGTTGTTCCAAGGAAAACATTAGGATTATACAGGGCTTTAATCCTGCCTTTCATGTGTATATAAAAGCAAAATTAATGTTACAAAGAAGTGCTGTACGTTACTGCTAGGAGTGTTTAAACAACACAAACATCTTTTCTAGGTTACTCTACATGGACAGCAACTAATGGGCTACACTTGCAAAAAACTGAAATGCAGTAAATGGATTTGCACCATTAACCAAAAATCTCATACCATTACTTTCATGGCAGTTTTTCAAACTTGAGTGGGCATCCACATGACTTTTCCAAGTCAGAAATTAATTTCTGGAATATCCCAACACCACATGCACAATCAATTGCAATTGCACTTGCTTAATCGCAATTAATACAATGAAGCAAGTGTGGTTCAAGAGTCATTTTAAAGAGTTTTTATACCTTGCGTAATTTAATGGAAAACGATGGCTGCTCAGAATTTAGGAAAACCTTTTCTAAAGCCTGAAACAATGCATACAGTCACAATGGTCAGCAATATGTGTACCATACAAATATGTTGCTAAAACCTGCAAAATACACTTTTAGATGATTTGTGCATGCACGCACACATGCACACACACACACGCACACACACACACACACACACACACACTTTTGCATACATACACGCTCTCCCCTTCATGTGGCCTCCTTACAATCCACATGCACTCATATTTCTCAGAACAACACAAGCACACCTCCACTTCAGCTGCTCTCATTCCTCATTACCTCTCCTTGCAATATCCATCCTCCTCAGAACGATACTCACACACAACTTGATGCACCCCTCCTCGTATCACCTCACACCCTACACCTTTTTGGAGCTAATGAAAAAAAGATGTAATGCATGTGAGAACAGTCTCTCTTCTGTCCTCTCCTCCATCCCAGTGTACTTTGATCCCTTTCGCTCTCTCCTCCACCCTCGTCTTTTTTTTCCTTTTCTCTTCATGCATTCCTCTCTCCTCCCGCCTGCCTGTTATCTTCCATCCCTACCTCTGTTTCCTTTTAAATTAATTCTCAGTCTTTCTGTCTTCATCCTTTCCTTTGTATGATTTCAGCCATTCCTATTTTGTCATAATTTTTATTCACTTTACATCAATCAGCCCTTCTCCTCTCTTTTCAATCATTTTTTAAACAAATGGTTATATAATCATATATAGAATGTAAAATCCTATAAAAGTGAGGTAATACATGGGTTTAAAATCTGTTGATAGTGCTTTACATGACTTAAATATAAAGTTAAATATAAGGCAAATTTTTCATAATTAAGGCTTAATGGGTTTTTTTTTTTTATTGTAGACATTATTCAGAATTCTATTATATCAGCAGGTTTTACAAGGCACTGAGAAACTTTCATGGGCACTATTAACTTATTGCAAATTAAACTTGATCATGGTGCCTCCGACCTTGAACTGAATCTGTTGTCTCTAATCTCATCAAATCTTTTATAATAATATTCAATAGTGTACCATTTGTTATCCAACTTTTATACTGTATACACTCTATTCAACCTCATGTTTTTCCAAACTACAGTACCATGCAAAAGTCTTGAGCCACCCTTCATTTCTTCAGATTTTGCTTTCAAGGAGCCAGATATTCATGTAATTTTTAAAGTGGTCTTGAGCAATAATTTTCCAGGCTTTCTGAAGTCTTTCAAAGTTTTTCTATTGACATTAATTGTTTAACTATTTTCAGTCCAGTCCTTGTACCTGACCATTTTCAGAGGAATGTTTAGTCTGTTAAGCCACTTAACTCTGACCTATAAATCATTCATTTAAAAAGACACCTAACTCAAGGGATGAACCAGCACAGTGCCTATACACAAGACACAACTTAGCAAAGAACCAATTTTAAATTGTTTTTTTTTATTTTTTAAATTTAAATTATCTTTAGGCACTTTGTTACTAGCAGCGTGTCACAAAAACACTGTTTTTATTAGTTGAATCTACAAAAAAGCCAAAAATAACCCGGTTTGACAGGCAGGTATTTTCTCCACCAATAAGTTGATTTCTAAAGAAATATTAGTTGAAAACTTGGTCTATCTCAGCATGGTGTGCAATGTGTCCTTAAAAAATTGAGGAAACTGGACAAGAGGAGGACAAACAAGGAAGAATTGGCAGGCCTAATAAATCTACAGCAGATGAAGACTATCTGAAAGTTATATTCTTAAGAAATAGGAAAAAATCATTTAAAGACCTGACACAGGACCTGAGAGATGCATCTGATCTTTCAGTTGATCCAAGGTGGCTGTCAAAAAGCCATTCTTAAGGCAGGGAAAAGAAAAGGGCAAGGTATGCCAAATTAGAGATACAAGAGTGAATGTCTACAGCCATCTGTAAAACACAGTGGAGGCTCTGTCGTGGTTTGGGGCTGCATTTCAGCCAGTAGTGTTGGGGATCTTGTCAAAATTGACAGAATTATACATGCAAAAAAGTAGCATCAGATTTTAATCCACCCAGCATTACCATCTAGAAAGCATGTGATTGAAAATTGCTTCATTTTTCAAAATCACAATGAACCAAACACACTGACAATGTAGTAAAAGCATACCTGGATAGGAAAATACTCGGAACACTATCAGTCATGGACTGGCATTCCCAGATTGAAGCAGTGTGAGATCATCTTGGCAGAGAGTGGAACAAAAGGCAGCCAACATCCTTCAAGAAGCCTGGAGAATAGGATTTCTCTTCCTTTGCCTTTTCGAATTCTTTTCCCCCTTTTCTGTGCCCTTTCCTTTCCCCGTATTTTTTTCTGTGAATTTATTCTTTGTTCTCTTTCAGTTTACTTTCAGTTTGATTTCAAAGGTTAGTTTCTCTTGTGGCTTTCTGTGTTTTTTACCAAGCAGAAAGCTTCAAGGTAGAAAAAGAAAGCCAACATGGAAGTGGCAACAACTGCAATTCCCAGAGTATCCACTTGGCTACATTACCATTTTAAAATAGTCAACTCAACGCAACTCAGCAGCATTAAACAGTCTGTTTACAGCCTGGTACTGTCAGGTAATCCGGAAGTGTGTGGCAGGAAAGGTTGGACCCAAACGCAGGACTCACAGACAAACTTGAACTTAAAACCACAGCTTTATTTGTGCTGGGAAAAACGCGATACAAAAACAAAGGCTAAATAACAAAACCAAGA
>VUQS01066838.1:0-24896 GCA_015108495.1 Heterochromis multidens | reverse complement strand
TATGTGGTCACAGTTGCTCCAGGAGAGTAAGAACAGTAATTAACAAGTTTAAATACCAATATTAAATAATGCAATATATTACAAAATTACAAAATATTACAAATGGCTCTAATAATACAAATAACTCTAATATATAAATATCCCAATATATTACACAAAATTTAAGATAAGTTGAATTGAGGTGCCCCTCTTATCATACTGCCTTTATTATATTAAGGGTGTACAGTTGTTGCAGTGTCTACTTGTGCTTTCCTGTGTCGTTCTGTCAGGTAAACTAACAGAGACATGACTGACTTCACAAAGGAGACACAAAAGGACAAAACACAGAGAATAGGGAATAGGAAGGGAACTAATAAAGGGAATAGGAAGGGAACTAATAAACAAAGTCATCTATACCTAAACTAGAGACACAAAATAATACAATAGAGAACTAACACAGGGATCAGAAAAATTCATAAGGACAAGGAAACCAAAATATTATGACAGAAACTAAAAACAAAAACCACCTCTCAAAACCCAAAACTTAAAGAAATTACAGAACTCAAAACCCTGGACCTACGACCCAGGGACCCTGACAGAATGGCATAGAGAAACTAAATGTGGTATTGTCAAGAGGAAGACTCTGAGGTAGGCAGTTAAGTTTTAAGAGGAGTCTTTATTTGCCAGTGACAACATACTTGCACAGTCCCTGGAAGTAAAATAAAAGGGGAAGCCCAACATAAAGGAAACATGACAGAGGACATCCAGCAACACAGGAACCAACAGATGACATGAAACACAGGAAGCATTCACAAACATCTTGGTAATGTCAGATGGGAACATAGGACTATATATACATAGAGAATACAGGGCAGAACATAGGACAAAACAATTCACTGCAGGAGGAATCAGTCTGGGAGAAGCATACAGTCACAAAGCAATGGAGACTAACTAGAACTAGACACTAACAAAACCTTTCAGTGTAAACCAGGCGATAACCAAAAGACAGATAACACTGACACAAGAGGACTCCTGTACATTAAACAAGATGACAGAGACAGTGAAACTTATAAAGCACAAATATATATAGATAAAACAGAGGGAGGACAGACTGGGAAACAAGGGGCAGACTAGAATAATAAAACCAGAAGTCAGTGATTTCACAAGTAAAACTAGAAATCACAAAAACTAAAACTCAGCGTCACTAGAATGACAGTGAAATAAAGAAAGAGTGAAGCTTAACATGGTTAGAATAATAATGAAAACCAAAACTCAGAAACAACACAAAACCATAGGACCATGATAAAAGTTTCTTTTTTGTTTTTTTCCAGAATGACCGACTTCCACTCCCCAGCCTCAACGTGCTCTCCTTCCCGTGCTGCTATCCTGACAGGTCGTTATGGCCTAAGAAACGGGGTGACTCATAACTTCGCTGTAAATTCTCTGGGTGGTCTGCCTCTGTCTGAAGTTACCTTACCCCAGCTACTACAGAAGGCAGGATATCACACTGCCATGATAGGGAAGTGGCATCTCGGACACAATGGACCATACAGTCCAACTAACAGAGGTAAGTGGGGTTGACATTTAAGCATAGTGTCTGTCAACTTCAGCTTAATGAAATGTAGACTGTGAAATAAATAGATAAATAGAGGTGATTAACATTTAGAGTCAATAGGAATCTGGATCTGGATCCAGGAATAGGAAGGATTTCATTACCTTGAACCCAGGACCTTCTTGCTGTAAGGCAACAGTGCTAACCACCAAGCGTTTCTCATCATATCTTCAGAAATACATATCAAATTGAAATTAAAAAAAAAAAATCCTGAAACATTATCTTGATATTCTCAAGAAAATATCAAACTAATCTGGATCCAGGTGCCATTCATTCATGGTGTCTAGGCAGAAGTATGCTGCTGTCATGGTAAGAAGTCTGTCAATTCTAAGGTTTTACATATCAGGACACAATAAAAAATCATCTCATCCTTAGCAGGTCTTAAAATTAGGTAAATACACCCTGAGATGAACAACAACACATGACATATTACACTGTGTCACTATTTATTTAACAAAAACTAAGCCAAAATGCAGAAGCAGTGTTTGAAAAACTAAATGCAGGACATGATTCAGTATTCAATTCAATTCAATTCAGTTCAATACTTTAATGTCCCACAAGGGAAAATTAGTTTAGCAGCAGGGGCAACAATAAGAATAATCAATAAAAAAAAAACAAAAACAAAAAAAAAAACAATGATAAAAAGCCACAGGGCAGCTATTTGCCATTAAGGAGACGGGTTGCAGTAGCTTGTAGAACCACCTTTATCAGCAATAATTTGAAGTAATCTTTTTCTATATGACTTTATCAGTCTCCCAGATTGTTGTCCAGGAATTTTGGTCCGCTCTTCTTTGCAACATTGCTTTAGTTCGCTGAGGTTTTTGTTTATCCACAGCTCTCTTAAGGTCCCCCCATAGCATTTCAATCAGGTTGAGGTCTGGACCATTGCAACACCTTGATTCTTTTCCTTTTCAGCCATTCTGCATGACCCAGTTTTGGCCAAGTTTTAGCTGTTGGACAGATGGTCTCACATTTGACTCTAGAATACTTTGGTCTACAGAGTAGTTCATGGTCGACTCAATGACTGCAAGGCGCCCAGGTCCTGAGGTTGCAAAACAAGCCTAAGTCATCATCCCTCCACCACCATGCTTGACAGCTTGGATGAGAATGTTTTTGCTGATATGCTGCGTTTGGTTTATGCCAGATGTGCCACTGTGCATTATGTCCAAACATCTTCACTTTGTTCTCGTCTGTCCAAAGGACATTATTCTGAAAGTCTTGTGGTTTGTTCAGTTGCAACTAACTGTTAAGTAGATAATGACACAGTGTAATATGTAATGTGTTGTTCACTTGAGGTTGTTAAGATCTAATTTTAAGATCTTTATATTATGTCCTGATATGTAAAACCTTAGAACTGAAAGAGGGTGTACTTTCTTTTACCATGACTGTAAGTTGGACTTTTGCTTTTTTTACTTCTTTGATATCAATATGTAAACCTTTGATTTTTTTAAATGTACTGATGAGGTTTAATAAATTCTTTTGTAAATCCCAGTAAACTGGTTAAAGTGGAAACCACAAGCTACCATATACTAGGAGAATTCATAGAAGATTAACATATAATTAAGTTTAAGATGAATGTAGATAAATATTTACATATGCTTGTGACTAATCCAGATTGAAAACCACTAAGAGTTTACAGTCTACTCTTAAGAGTTAGCAAAATGGCAGCACTGCCAGAAGAAATGCTGAGAAATAAATGTGCAGGTATTTATCTATCAGTTAAGCATTCTAATGCTATTTTTGCATTTCATATAAAACAGTGATCTATAAGCTGATGTAGACAGTTTCCTGTTGCACAATGCTGTATCTTTCCACATACGTTTTTTTGTTTGGTATCTGATAAACATTCTAGGCCTTTCCTGGCCTCACTGCAGGGAACAGACTGCACAGGGTCACTAATCACGTCCTCCAACCAGCTGTGTCTAATGAGACAACATATTTGCACCTGACAACACACACAACAGACTTAGAACTGTCCCCCATTCCATCCCCTCCCCTGCACCTCAACCAAAAAGCTTTCATTTCAGTATCTTTAAAGCACAGAATTCACTAACTGGTCTTGTGCTTAGACGGGTATGAGCAGGTAGTGCAGGGCAAAAAACCCTGACTACTGTAGTTACTTTAAGGGCACATGTACAAGAGTGTGCACTGACACAACAAGACCTTTTTTTATTGCAAGCTAATATGGCACACACTAATACATTGTGCCTAAATATAATCAATATTTGTAATGTTTTATCTATCTCTTATCCAGGTTTTGACTACTACTTAGGTATTCCCTTCAGTAATGACATGGGCTGTACTGATATGCCAGGATATAACCTCCCCCAGTGCCTCCCCTGTGACTCATATGGACCACAAGTGATCAGGTGCTGTGCTCATACCTTATTAAATGTGACAGTGTCAGACCATAATGAAAGTATAAGTTGCACAGAGACTAGCAACATTTTGGAAGTATGTATTTTTTTAATCAAAATAAAAAAAAAATGTTTACTATACTCTAAGTAGTATAAATGGATACCAGTCCTTTCTCACAAGGCCTCACCAAGCCAAATACAGTTTTTATTACAATCTATTGTTCTCATGCTCTAGATTGAAGAGGAACGTACATGGAGGTTGTTATTCCAGAATTGGCCTTCCTCTGATTGAAAATAGCAGTATTGTGGAGCAGCCACTTGACCTGTGGACACTAACAGAACAATACAAGTCTGCTGCACTCAGGATTATACACAATGCAAGGTACAACCAGGTTGCACTAGTTTACAGAACTGTATGAGCTGAAAACATAATCGTACCTCAGTGAATTACCTGTGTTAGGTTTTGAAAGGTTACTACAGTGCAAATATGCTCTGAACAAATTGTACATTAAAGCAGCACAGCTTTTCCTGAGCCTAATTTTGCAACCATGTGTCTGAGCCAAAAAGGCCCTCGTTACACGGAGCACTAGTTTCTCTTTTGTGTCACTGTGTAGCCCACTCATTCAGTAGCCACTGAAAACTAGTAGGTATAGTGTGTTTGTGTCTGTCTTTAGACAGTATACATGTGTGTGAAACTTAAGAAGTGAACTCTGATATGTTTTATTTTTATAAATTATTACCACAACAGTAAAAACAATGTTGTCTTTTATTGTATCTGTACATTAAGGATTTCCATTCTTAGTCCCTTTGAGTCCTTCTTTTGTTTATGTCAGTGTGTGGTTATTATCACTGGTTCAATCTGAACGATGTTTCAAAATGTTGGTTTATTACCCGAGGGCATGCATGTACTGTGGATGCTCTGTCGACGAACGAGGGGTTAAGATTAGGCAAATCAGGTAAAAACAGGTGCTAGCACTTGTAAAACTCTGTAGTTGATTGCCTTGGATGGGAAAAGGAGAAAGTGCTGCAGTCTACAAGGCACACCATCTCTAAAGTTTTAACACCACTGTGGGTGTTCATGTTTATCATAATGAAATAACATTACCATAATACTTTAATATGGCTCTTTGATGTGTTTTATGGTTTCTATAATTTGGAGAATCTACATAAGTTTATGTGGATTGTGTTTTCCTGATGGCAATTGTGCTAATACAGCTTAGTGCAGTTGAGTATAAAAGGCCTGTACGGCCTTTGTGAAAGCTTAAGCGATAGTTGATTGGTGTTGATTGTGCTGTATTTCCTGGTGTTACAATTTTTTTTGGAAGATACTGTGTTGTATTTACAAATATAGGAAAAAAACACATTCAGTGCTCTATGTGCTATATGTCATTATTACATAGAGAATGTGGAAACTCCTCACGAGAGTTTTGGTAGTAGTATAGAACACAAAGTATGTGTTTATGTGGTGTAGGGATGGGAAGAGGTCAGTAAACCCTGCTGTTTGCAGCTGTGTGTGAAAGGCAAACATGCCTTTATGTTATATGACCACATCATGTAAACGAGTGCAGTGGTGATAAGTCATGGGCTGTCAAGACATGCAGGCTTTCATTCAGTGAAAGAAAGTGAACATTCTCAATAGAAAATTTTAATTGCAAGCACAGAACTGTTTGTTTCTTGACAAACACGTTTTTGGTTCAGTTTAACCGTAAGTAAACATGGGTAATCCTGATGTACAAGCTGACTTGCAGCTTTGAATGAATTACAGCACAATAGCATGGTATATTCTGAGGTATCATCAACAGGAAATGGACAGCTAATGGCTGCTCTCCAAGTACCCCATAGCTGTGTTTGTCCAGGATTAGTGTTATGTTGCTGTGACAAGTATCTGAAATAGCATTTGGCAGTCAGTGAATGAAGAGCTTGTCAGGTCATTTAGCTTTAATACAAAGCTTCTTGTAAACCAGTAATTTCTTTCAAAGCAGCATCTTCCAGCATTATTTTTCTGACACAGTTTCCATTTATTAATCATATTTTCAGTGAGCGAGAACAGCCTTATCTGCTCTACATAGCATTGGCTCATATGCACGTCCCCTTGGCCCCTCCACTCTCTCCAGATGCCCCTACTGCTGATCACCACCCAAATAGTGGAATGTATGCTGCCAGTCTGAGAGAGCTGGACAGTCTGGTTGGGGCAATAAAGACTGCTTCTGATGTCATAGACAGAGACAATACTCTCATCTGGTTTACAGGTTGGTCACCTGGATTCATGACTGGACTTACACAATATCAGTGTTTGTTGTTCTGACAAAGCATTGAACACTATCTTAAATGTCTTGTCTTGTGTACACACTCCTTATAGGTGACAATGGTCCATGGGAGCAGAAGTGCCAGTATGCAGGAAGTGTAGGGCCTTTCAGAGGAAAATTCCAGACCAGCAAAGGTAGATAGAATAAACTATCTGAGCACTGTAATGTTGTACATTTTACTGCTGTGCATCATCATATTTTTACATTTTTTTGCCTGTGTGCTAGGTGGAGGTTCAGCTAAGCAGACCACGTGGGAGGGTGGTCACAGGGTGCCTACAGTGGCCTACTGGCCTGGAAGGATTCCTGCAAACACCACCAGCTCTGCCCTGCTCAGGTGCCCTCTTCACTTGTATGCACAGGCTAGTTTATATAATTTAAATAGGTATAGCATACATTATATTTGTAAATATAGATGAGAGATTTTATAGATCCTACAAATTATATGACTGCCGTACATGGTTACATAAATCCAAAGAGTACATGAGAACCCTGTTACTGAGTTGCCAAACAGTCTTTCACCAGTATCACTTCCATAAAAAAAGTGAAAACTACTATTGTAAATTAAAAGCCATCAAAAACAGTGCTTATTCACCCCTTTTCTCTTTGTGCAGTGGTATGGACATCTTCCCAACTCTTCTATCCCTGGCGGGAGTAATACTCCCCTCTGACAGATGTTATGATGGCATCGATGCAACAAATATCCTCCTACATGGTGAACAGATGGGTCATGAGGTAAAAAAAATTCTTACTTTGACTTTATATTTAACCATATACACTCACTTTGGCCACTTTCCTAACTACACCTATACCACTGTTGTTGGTGCCAGACAGGCTGGTCAAAAACTGCTGAAAATTTAAAAAACTGCTGATCTGCTGGGATTTTCCCACACAACCATCTCTAAGGTTTACAGGGAATGCTTCTAAAGAGAAAATAGTGAGTGGCAGTTCTCTGGGTGAAAATGTCTTGTTGATGCCAGAGGTCAGAGGAGAATGACCAGACTGCTTCAAGCTGACAGGAAGGTAACAGTAACTCAAATAACCACTCGTTACAACCAAGGTATGCAGTAGCGCATCTCTGAATGCAAAACACATCGAACCTTGAAGCAAATGGAGAACAGCAGCAGAAGACCACACCGGGTCCACTCCTGTTAGCGAAGGCTACAGAACACACTGGCTCACCAAAATTGGACAATAGGGGATTGGAAAAATGCTGCCTGGTCTGATGAGTCTTGATTTCTGCTGCAACATTTGGATGGCAGGGTCAGAATTTGGCATAAACACAATGAAAGCATGGATCCATCCTGCCTTGTATCCGTGGTTCAGGCTGGTGTTTTAATAGTGTGGGGGACATTTTCTTATATTTCACAAATCTGCAGCAACTGTGTGATGCTATCATGTCAATATGGACCAAAGTCTCTGAGAAATTCAACACCTTCTTGAAGTTTTGAGTCCAAAAGGGGGTTCAGCCCGGTACTAGCAAGGTGTAACTAATAAAGTGGCCGGTGAGTATAATTTTCGCAGTGATGTCCCTGGGGATTGTCCTGTATTTTTGAGTTTGCTGCAGACATCAATCCTTCTTTTTTGTAGTTTCTCTTCCATCCTAACAGTGGTGCTGCAGGGAAGTTTGGTGACCTCCAGACAGTTCGTAGTGGGAAACACAAAGCTTTCTACATCACAGGTAATGGTCAAATGAAGGTCATGCGTGTCCACTGTCCACAGGTAATTATTCTACAGTCAGGTATCATGTCATGTTATTGCTGTAATTAGAACAACTTGAGAAATAAACTTCTCTAATGCTGATGACATGTTTTTTCACATATGTTTGCAGTGCTGCTTGTTCCTCCTTACCATTATGGTGGATTGTTTATATAATGTCATCATGGTGGTACTACTCTGGTGGCCTTGTTCTACAGACAGATATTTGAATAAAACCCTAAGGGCTACATTATTGCAGTTTCATTCTCATACTGAAGCATCATCCTGCAAAAATTAATATCTATGCATTTATTTAAATAATTCTTATTAAAATACTATACTAAAATACTAACTCAGCAGTGTTTCAGAACACTCTTCAATTTAGTGTGGGGAAAAAGGTTTGTGAGGAATGCACATATTGTTTCATTACAGGTGCAGCAGAAGCATGTGGTGGAGGAACAGGAAAGCAGCAGCTCCATGATCCACCACTGATATTTGATCTGGAGCATGATAAGGCTGAGGAAACACCCTTGGATGTCAAGACACCTGAATACCAGGTGGTAGCAGAGAAGATCACCCGCAGGAGGGAGGAGCTATTATGGGACATCGCCACTGACAAGTCAGTATCCATCGCAGACTACAGGACAGACGAGTCAGCAGCACCCTGCTGTGACCCAACACAGGCTGTTTGTCGATGCCCCAGGCTGGGTTGAGGGTGGGATATACATGTAAATACTCACACAAAAGGCTGATAAGAGAGACTCACAGATGGAGAGACAAATATCTTTTTTTTTAATGTGCTCAGCTTTGTTTGTAGAAGGTGTTGTTAGGGGGGGTTCAATGGCCAGAGGCTACAGGACGTGTGTAAACAAGAGGAGAGGGCAAAAAGAAGGAGGCAGATGAACTTTGGCCTGTTAGTAAAGCAGTGGCTGGAGTAATTCTCAATAATTTGACAAAAATAACATATCTTATGTCAGTCCATAGGACATGCTACATTGTGTGAATCACCTTGTTGCAGAGGCTTTTGTTACACTAATTCAAAGAGAACAAATTAAAATTTCTAAAAATAGATGCTTATGTTATCTTGTTGTATATTTGATGAGATTTAATACAATATTCAAACATTTAAAATAGAATTACAAATAATAATAAAAAAAAAACCTGTTGCAGAGGTCAAATCACTTCTCAGGTTTAATGAGTCTCTGGTGTAAATATCCAGTCTTGAACAGCTCAATGTAGCTTACAGGTGTCCTAACAGCGCCACCTTTTGGCAAATCATGTGATATTACTATGTTACTTATTACAACAGTACTATAAAGAAATGTTATATACACATTATACACTGTAAAAACCCTTAACATATATTTTACGCATGTTAGGTCTATGTGTTGATGTGTAATACATTACACAAAAAAAGGATACTTAATACATCACTGTAAAAATAACTGACTTATATGTTATAACATATTCAGAATCTTTTAGTAAATAAAACATTTTTCAGGGTTATGCTGAAATCCATGGACCTGTAACTTGTCATGTACAGCTCGTCCCAGGTTTTGCATTTAGCTGTTGACTGCTGCACCCACAGAGCAAAATATTTTATCAGGTTACATTTGTGACTCTGCAGGTTTTTTCAGTCTCACGTATTGCTACCATAAATAGTATCACAGCTGCATCTGCAAGTCATATGATACTTATGGCATTTATCGTGTATAGTGTATCACACAATATTTTTTCCTTTGTGAGTGAACTACTGCTTGTCTCTCTTGAGGTATGATACATTTTAATGACCACTGATTGAAAAGTCCTGGGGCCACATATGCAGGAATGCCCTGATAGATGGTGAGGTGCTAATTCCTAAGACTTGACATTGCACTTGGCTTGTTAAGAAGTTAAATCTTAGGTGAGTTTTAAGCATCCCTCTTAGGCTACAGTCACATTAGGGAGAACAGTGGTAACCTGCAATCTTGTTGCCTTTGAAATGGTCACTTCAAAGACAGGGACCAGGTCTGAGACCACTCGCAGTCAGTTGCCGTCTCCAAACCAACTTTGGTGCTTCGATATGGCAATAAAACTGGGATAAAATGGCAATAAGACGGAATCAATCTGCTATCAGTTTTTGATTCAACTGGGTCATGTTGGCACTTACAGGCAATCTGTTTGCAATAATAACTGCGATAAATTTCAAATCTGTTGCCGTCTGTTGCAAATCTGTTGCCATCTACCTCAGTGCTGTATTGGAGCCAGGGGCGAACTCAGCACCGGTGGACCAGAAACCACACGTCAGCCACTCTCTCAGCCACAGACGGGCAGATCTAAACAAAATTTTGATTTAGGAAAAATGTATAATTTATAAACTTATAAACATTCCATTAATAACCAGCATTTTATCAAGAGCAGCGTAAATTTGCGGCTCAAAAATTAGGGCGCCAGTAATGCACTAACAAAACAGTACAGTGTAAGTGCAGATTTTACGCATGTGTTCTCTCTGAAAACAGTGTCAGTTCAAATAAATGGGAGGAGTCTGAAGAAGAATCAACATGTTTTTGATATAATAGTGAACTCTTATTTTAGAAATGGCTGGGAACATTGTGTGGTCCTGAGGACTGAAACTCTGGTGGAGCACAGATTTTATCCAGAGTTGCTTTACTACAAACTATTCTTCTATATAAACTTGAAATCTATGTGGAACAGTTGACATGTATGATGTGCAGAAGAACAAAAAACATTATTTACTGTCAGATCCCGAGCCATCTGTGTAAATGAAGATACTGTTACTGTGCTGTGTGTGTAAATGCACACATTTCTCTGGGTTTTTCTGCAGTTTGTGAAACTAAATTAGAGTTATGCACCAGGGCTTCTGCAGTCCCATTAATAGCTGCATTTTGACAGACATATGTTATGTAATAGCACCTATCTAAGGAAGTGAAAGAAAGAAAAAAACATTTATGTTCTGTGTGTGCTCACTGCTGAGAAAAGGAGGGAGAGACGTTTTCATTGTGTAACAATCTCTGTGTTGAAATGTGATTAAACACTGGAACCCACTCTGCTTACTGTAAAAGGGAAAACAAGCTGCATCCTTGCATGCGATTCTCCTCGTCTCTCCCTCTGAGGCTCCACTAAGTTCAGTTCAGTTCTGCTCTATATCAATAAAATCCAAGTATTATTGCGGAGCAGGAATATGTGGGGCTCGGCTCTAAACACTCAGAGTGAGGACTGAGTAAAGAGCAACAAGACAGAGCCAAAGTTTTGGCACTTTGAGCCATCCACCATTGCCAGTTACGCACTTGTTCTGATACTATCTCCCCATTTCATTCCAAATAAATAAACACTCCTAGCGGCAACTATCAAACACATATCAGGTGCAAAGTAAGACATGCTTTGCAGCATTAAATTTAGTGGGGTTTGCACTAAATTGCCTGCCACAAACTTTGTAACTCACATTTGTGTGATTCATTGCATTGTATCCTCACTTAGAGAAATAAATATGATGGAGCAGACGAGTCACTCAGTGGCACAAACTGACTCCAACTGATTGCAACATGCTGGCAATCTGTCTCCATTTATAAATTAGATGGCAATTATTAGCAAATCTTTCTTAATCTGTCTGAGGTTGATTGCAGTCAGTTTTAGTCCAACTGAGTTAGTTTGGAGACAGGTTGCCTCCCACCAGGTGACCTGTGCAATCGACTTGTAACCAAAAGTGGCTGGTTGCCGCAACTACTTGCGATCGGTCCCAGACAGTAAAAAAATTCAGTGCAATCCCTCGCCTACCAACCACCGGTTTTTCCTGGTCACCATGATTGCCATGCTATTTTTACTCGTGTGACTGAAGCCTTAGGAGCGTTATTCTGAACCCTGGATATTCTTAAGCTATCAAAGTATTGTCAGTCAGCTCATACTACTTACCTGCTTATTAGGTTGCTACTGTGATAATAATTTGTTGGGACATATGTGTTGTTGTTGGACAAAACATATGTTCAACAGTAGTATAAAAGCCTTGTCAGAATTTCTAGCTGTGCACAGTGATTATTTCAAAATGTTTAACACTGTTGTTAGTGGTAATATATGGGAGTTAACATTAGGATGGTTCAGATAGCCTTTGACTCAAAGCAAAGAACAAATGTTCTGTAGGTGTTTTTTTTCTTTAAGATGAGTGGACCTTCTGCTGTTTTAGTGTTTTTTTTTCTATATCCCTTACAAAGAGCGACGGATACACAAAATACAGAAACACCAGGACGTAATATCCTTCCAAGATTTGACATTAGGTGTGCAGAGGAACTTGTGAAAGGGTTGGGATGCCACAATGTCTCAACACATTAGGAAGATTTTGTCCATCCTCCCTACTAGAAACAGGTAAGTCTGGTTTGTGTGCAGGGGCAGGGAGGGTACGCTGGGGTGTTTGGTCAGTTATTCTGGTTTCCAACCGGAGGAAACTCATTCTCGTCATCCAGACAAACAGGGCCTTCAGCAAATTCGTGCTCAGGGATGACTTCACCCTTCTGGGCTCCACCATCTTCAGAGTAGCCTGGGAAGAAACAAAAAAAGAGCATTTTTAGGGTTTTAGTTTAAAATATTTCTGATAACATTTGCATATTCAGGGTTTTAACTGTAAAGAAACCAGCTCCATTTAAACAGGAGTTGCTTAACAATGGTGGAAGCCATATTTTAAACATACAGTACATAGACAGAGGTTACAATATAAGAGCTTGAAAAATTTAGTGCTCAGTAGCCATTAAACATAAACTATATCCAATATGTGCATTTTAAAATGCCAGTGTTAAATCTTACCCATTAGAGTGGTGGAGGAGGGTGGGGTAGTAGGGAGAGCCACAGTGGCAGCATATGTTTGGCTGACTGGTTGTGGAGGGACATCCTCTGGGTTCTCCTCTTCCTTCTGGTCCACCTGCTCGTCACTGGAGTCAAAGAGCCTGAGGAAGCATGGAAGAAATAGGCTGGATAACATTTCAACACCTAAGGTAATGTGACAACAGGAAATACAGACCAGCGATAGATTTTTAAGAAGCAAAAAATGATATAAAAATATACAAGTAACAAAATGGACAACAAATGTTTAAATGCATAAAGTTGCAAAAAACATAGTATTCAAAGTTTGTTTTTAATCAAGAGACTGAACACAGCGGTGGAGTGCACAGTTTCAACAATTCTGTTAATTGTTCTCTAAAATTTCAGGTAAAAAAGTGCAGCTCCAACATGTGGTTATAGTGTAAATGATTGCATCCACATCGTCACCTTTCTTTCTGCCTCAAGATGTTTTCAAACTTTACAGTTACAGTAGGTCAGGAGGAACCAAAATAATTACACATTTTAATTTAGGATTAGTGTTTCCTTGCAATATTTATGACATATGCAACCCACTAAGACATACACACCTGTGCTTTTGGACAAGGATACACTCGCCTCCATCCTGTGGATCCACATTATAGGTGTAAAGATACCCGTCTGAAGATGCCACAAGCAGGCGAGGAAGCTTTTGAATCCTGACAAACAAAACACACACACGATGTGAATGAACCTGCACAGATACAGACTTATTATTTCTAAATACCTGTGTTGTTGTAGCGGTCTTACGTAGCCAGGGCACATATGTTCTTCAGACCAAACATGTTGAGTCTCACTGTGGCAAAGGCTCTGTCCTGATTCATCATGTCAGACACCTGAGTGGGCAAGTAGGTACTGGCTGCTGTGAACATTTTGCCCACATATGCTGACCATGTAGGGGACTCTTCCTCTTGACTGGAAGGAAACAAGATGCTTCATGGTTAAAGATAAAGAAAACATTTAACATGAATTAATGACTACTGGAGATAGATAGCAGTTTTATAATATATTGGAGTAATGAGAATTAGAAAACTGCTGCTTTATAACATAAACACAGCACCCATCCACCATGGAAAATAAAGTTTATCATTGATTATCACCAGCCGTTTCATTAGGTACACCTATTCTACTGCTTGCTAACACAAATATCTAATCAGCCAATAACATGGCAACTCAATGCATTTAGGTATGTAGACATGGTCACGGACATGGCAGCCTACTGAAGTTCAGACTGAGCATCAGAATGTGGAAGAAAGGTGATTTAAGTGACTTTAAATGTGACATGGTTGTTGGTGCCAGACGGGGTGGTCTGAGTGTATATATTTATTACTATATGACTTTATACAATAGCATTATAAACATAATAGTATTATCAACAATTTTTTTACAATTAGATAGTGAGTGACTTAAAATAAAAAAAAGAGTTGAGAGTTAACCTTGGGCTGTGTTGCTCCAGTTTAAAGATATGGACTGTCTCAGTGTTGCTGGAAGCACACAGGAACTGTGCATCTGCACTGAAGGACAACGAACTGATACTAACATATCTGGAACACATACAGGAAATAGAAAAAGATGAAACAGTAAAATTTTAGTGCACATTTTATCCAAAACTAACATTACGGTGATGTATTATTAAACCACATGCACAACTTTGCTTTTAAGATACTTGGCTGAGATCAGAAATGACTCTGAAAACCTTTGTGCACTGTCTGGTCACAGCAGTGTTAAAACACTGTGTAGGACAGCCGTCTTACTATCTTACTATCTTAATGTTTCCACAACCCCACTACTCACATTACTGTTAGTCACTGACACTGGAACCTACCCAGCACATTCACAGGCATCTATTATTGGCTACTGAGCAGAAAAGGAGTAAAGTATCTTACTCTCAAAACTCACGTAACTCTTGAGAATTTCCAGAGTTATTCGCAAATTCTCACCTTCATGTCATGAGGATTTTATTTAACCTCTTTCCTACATTATGAATCATGTTTGTTAACTGTTTGGGTTTTTTTGATTGCTTGTCAGTATTAATGCCTAAACTACAAGAAGAGATGAGTGACAACCTTTTCATGCCCCGGCGGAATTCAAACAGCTTCTGTCCTTCAGGGATGCTGAAGACCCTGATGACAGTACCCTGTGGAGGAAAGCCTGGTGAAGACTGACTGATAGGTAATAAAAGCGAAGGAGGGTAAAAGGAAATCAAGTTCTCACCTTCTCTGATGCACTAGCCATCTTTGTGCCAGAAGCGTTGAATGTGAGGGCTGCCAGGGGACTGTCATGGGCCTGGATCAGCGTCACAGTGCTCTAAAGGGGCAAAAATGTACTTTAACATGGGCTGCTTTTTTCCCATGGGGTTTTCAGGTGAGATAAAAACAGCTGCATTTTTTCATTTGTTGCCTCACCAGGTTGTTGGCATCATAGACCGTGATCTCTCCCATGGTGGCGCTACCAGGATATGCCAGGTAGGAGTTACCATGGTTGATGGAGAGTGCACAGAGACCTATGAGGGAGTAGAGAGGATGACTTAGTATTTAATTTCTTTTTTTTTTTTCATAATGACTGATTTGGCTTTTTGTCTCCTAATGGAGCTAACATGCATTATCTAATTTGGCATATTATCTGTGAAGAATAATCCTGCTGGGCCAATGAAAATCCTATATCAGGGATGTCAAACTCATTTTACATCAAGGACCACATACACTTTGATCTTAAGTGGGCCAGACCAGTGAAATTCCCCTTTCTGTCAGTGAAAAGAAACTTAATTACACATTTAATCCCTGAGATATCTTAACTCTTTACCCCTTACTAGTAGTAACCCTTAAAGCTCTTTTCTGAACTGAGCTGTTTCTGTCGTATTTCAGGCCTGGTTACATTAAGGGTGCGTCATTAAGGGTACAGGGGAGGTCATCAAATGGAAAGAGTTAATATAAGAAAAAGAAGTGCAATTTCAACCGTATGTCTCACTTTTTCCACATAATAAAGAAATGCTGCTGTAGTACATGAAAGAAACCTGTCAGCATGACTGGGCTTAAATTCTAAGAAATAAATGTGTAAAATTACAGAAAAGGTTCTGGTAGCTCTTTGCCCAGACTGTCCTGTAATTATAAAACAGGAAGTTTCTGTTAATTCACAGAAAATCTCTTTTTTGTGGATCCATTGTTAAAAACAGAAATTCCTATAGTCAATAGTGAAAAAACAGGAACTTTTTCTACATTTACATTCACATTTTCCAAAGCCATCCAGTGGGCCTGATTGGAGTCTTTGCTAGGCCGATTCTGGCCCCCCGGCCTTATGAAACAACCGCTTCATGTCTGTTTTAAACACAGTACTTTGGAAAGCCTATGAAATGCACACATCTTATCACTGTCACTGGAACTCAATGTCCTTGTCACATTTAATCTGTACTGATATGACTGAGTCAATTTTGTGACTTTATGACTGTCATCTGCTTGTGCTACTGTTGCACTATGCTTTAGCACTTGTAAATGTACAATGTGTCCATAGTGGCCTTTAGTCAGAAGTTAAAGACTCAGTATACATGTATATACTTACAGTTTTCCACACAGTGCCCATATATTCCCAAATATTATTTATGCACCACATACAAAATATATGAATTCATGGCATTAGATAGCATAATGTCAAACCAAATGATATTTATGTTAAAGTAAGGCCCCTCGGCTTTCAAAGGACCTGCCTGAGGAAATGAGTCTGCAGCTTCATTGACTTCCCTTAAATCACTTTTGAAAACACATTTTTTATAGACTAGCTTTTATATGAGGTTCTCTGTCTTTTTGTTGTCTTTCTGTTATTACTTTGCTTTTATTCCTTTATTGATATTTATATTGACATTTTGCATTTTGTTTTATGTCTCTTTCTCTTGAATCAGTTTTACCTTCATTTTTTTATCTATTGTTGTTTACCATTACAGACTGGCTTTCTGTTTTTGTTTACCTCCTGAGTACCTCCTGCTTTTAAAGGTGCTGCATTACTATTATTGTTTTAGTATCTTTCAGTTGGCAATATCTGGGCATCAGTCTGTCTCTGTAACAGCTGTTTGAATGTTTCCTTCATGTTTCAGGAGGCAAAGCTTTCACTTCTTCCAACAGCTGGAATCTACCTGAGGGATTGGTGGGTGTGTTGAGCAGTGTCTTGAGCAGTTTCATGTCTTTGATATTGTGGATGTAGATTGACTCTTCCAGGCACACCACGAGCCGCTGATATGAAAAGCGAGAGCAACAGGAGCACAAGAACACATAATTATCAACACCAACCACAATGATAAAGGGTATGAAAAGCTCTCTCTCTTGTTCTTACCTGTCTGTTGAGCCTGACAGAGAGGATGTTGTTGGAATAGCTGTAGTTACAAATCTCTGTACCTTTCTTAAAGTGATAGACATTCATTCGCCGTGGCATGGACAGACTGACCACAACCACCAGACTGCTAGAGAACAGTCGCTCCACTATGTAGATATCCGGACACTCCACTGGGAAGGACACGACAGAAAGATCTTGAATGCAGATTCCATACTTTTACTCAGAGAAGTAATGGAAAGCACCTCATGTCAACAATGCATTTATAGTCTATTCACAGTGGACAATATCCTACCTATTTATTAGCATTGAGAATGGTTTTACCACTATCACACTTGCTGCCAGTGCACAATTATTACAGCCTTAACTTCATTGTTGTGGCCTTATGGTTAAAAAAAAAAAAGAGCCTTCCTCTGCGTTTACCTACTTTTCACATCAGACTAAACATGGCTTAAACTGCCTAAGCTGAGGTAAACATGACCACAGCTCAAACTATGCTGTGTAGACTTCTGTCACAATGTACTTGTGTCATCTTGGGGGGGGGGGGGCAGATTTGTTTGTTAGCTGAGTAAAGAGAGTAAAGAACAGTGTCACTCCTACCTCCCTCATGGATGCAGTCCAGTTTGTCTACAGCTGTGACTGAGAAGAGCCGGTAGCCAGTCTTAGTGCCCACTGATAGAGAGCTACAATGGAAGCACACCCGAATACAGAGCATCTTAGCCACACGTAAAAAAATAACATAATAACACTGTAATAACAAAGTGCACCTTAAGCCTTTGATTTAACACATATACAGTCACTAGTATAGTACTGCAAACCACTGCGAAATCTATATAATTGATCATAAATACCAATGCTGTAATAGGCAGCTTCAAGTAAGAAAATAATACGCTTTGGCCTGAGTTGACTTCTCTACAGCTCTACTGATAACTAAACCATCATTGGCCATGATGTAAAAGTAGCATGACTGCAGCTGAAAACAGGACAGGGACATGGTTACCAGATCACAAAACTCCTTTGTTAGGCTTAGGACAGCTAAGCCTGCCAGAAGGAATTTAAGGCAAACCTCTGTTTATATGCAGATGTCTTGGGCACCTGATGTATTATCTTGTTTAGGCAACACAGCCTTAAAGCAATTACCATTAAAAGCGGTTAATTTCCATAAAGATGCCTGCCTTCTTATCTCAGCTGGAGATGAGAGAAGCACAATAGCACTGTGATCAGAAGGCCTATTTGACTGTTTATCCTGAAGCATACCCAAAGGAGTTCTTTACTTACGGAGACACACCTTAAACTAAAAAAGTTTGTTAATTCTTAGTTCAGTATGGGATAATGTAAAGTAGTTTTTTTTGTTGTTTTTAAAAAAAAAAGCTGCATTTATGTTCATTATTAACAGACAATACTGCATGTTGACTAGGGACAGTAAGCAAGCGACTAGAAGAGGCCTGGGTTTAATACACCGTGTTAAATTGTGTTATTACACAACAGTTAGAAGTTTGGTTACAGTATTAACTGACTAGTTTAAAGAGCAACAGGCCTTTAAGATTAACACAGTGGCCTACTTCACATCCAGCTCTAAGTGACTCATCTAGAAGTTTTAATGGTGCAAACAAAAGCTTGTTTCATTTCGCATGCACTCATACAACTCTGTGCGATAAAAAGTCCTATCAAAAACTAAACCATATTATAGAAATGCGGCTGAAAATAATTATGCAACGGTCAGTCAGGTGCATCAAGGAAATTGAGTTCATGCAGGGCCCAACTCGCAGGTCGCTTACGTGGTGTCCTGATTAAACGAGGCACAGATGAAACCTCGATGCACTCCGGGGTCGTCAGATAGGTCCGGGGACTCCATCCCAGCCGATAAATTCCCCCTTCTCTCTTGGTCGGAGGCCTTGGGCCCGGGTCGATCCCCGCCGGAACCCGCTTCCCCTTTGCTGCTCCCCGACTGTAAGCGCCACGCTCACACTCTTCAGGGACAGGAATGTCCGGGCAGACTGGCTCAGATGGTGCACATCATAAACAGAGTGTATGCTGGTATGCCTGACCTGAACAGGAGCAAAGATAAACGATAACAGCTCCCTAATGGTCGTTTTACTTTGGAGAGTCTACACTGTTGTTATTATTGTGTTATTAACTTCCAGCGTTCACACAGGAAAACAAAAACAGCTGATGGGAGGATGCGTCACCCCGAGGTGCATCGTGATTGGCTGCCAGCAACCCGTCAAGCCCTCCTCTCTGGCATTTCTATTGGTCAAGCTGATAAAAGCCCGAGAATGGTTTTACCAAACAGCTATCAATCAATCGAGTGGCCTATTTTAGAGGAAAAACTGGTGATTGGCCAGTTTTGCTTTCAGTCTTGTCACGAGGAATTGTTTTGATGATTTGATTGGATAAAACGACAAGTCAACTGCCCACAGAGGTGGGCGTTCAAATACAGTTCAAAGACATTTTTTCAAATAGTTCCAATTTTTTTTTTACAAATAAAATAACATGAAATTAAATATAGTCCCATAAAAAACTATCATTTTTAATATGATAAAAATAATATAATATTAATATAACAATAATAAAATATGCTAAAAAATTATTACATTTCGAAATTTTCACCAGTTTCTATTTATAAAATTGAAGTGAATTCAAGTTTTTAAAACAATTAATTACCCACAGATATAAAACACACTTTCAGCAGAAATATCAATATTTTAATTTTAATTTAAATTTTAAAGCTTTTAATATTAAGGTAAAACTGTGACCCAAAGGAAGCCAAAACTGTGATCATTAAGTGTTGTTTTCAAACACTGCTTCTGTCTTTCTTGCTTTAGTTGCTGTTTGTGGTAGTTGTTCATCTCTGTTGTGTCTATGTTTGTGTTAGATTGTTTCTTGCCTACAGAAATAAAAATGAAAATAAAAACTTGGATGTGTAAATTATTATTGATTTGAATTTCTGCAAACAGGTCTTGAAATGCTTAAACAGTAACTTATTTTTCATATTACTGCCTCTGTGAGCCACCACTGTAGATCTGAAACGAGTCAAGATGCAGTTGAAGTGCAGGCTTCCTGCTTTAATTTAACATATTTTAATACATGCTTATCTTCAAATAATTATGTTATTGAACAAATAACATGACCATAAATCCCAAGCCTGTTTTTAATTCTTTGTTGAAAGGATCCAGAACTGATCTGGCTCCTTATGTCTTCTGTGATCTCATCAATGAACATTAATGACCCAGTGTTTGTTCAAAGCCGTGCATGCCCATGCATCACACTCCCTCCACCATGTTTTACAGATTATGTTTTATGCTTTAGAATACGAGCTAGTTCAAGTCTTCTCCACGCTTTTTCTTCCATCGATTCTGGTACGGGTTAATCGTAGTTTCATAGTTCATCTTTATCGCTCTCTCTTTTTTCTTTTTTGGCAAAGTATAATTTGCTCTTACTATTCCTGAGACTTATGAGGGGTGTGTGCCTTGTGATGAACTCTCTGTATTTTCTCTTGCAAAGTTTTATATTTATGGTAGACGTAGACAATGATATGCTTACCTAAATGGAGAGTGTTCTGTGGGATGTTGTGAAGGGATTTTTCACTTCATCCTAATGTCAGGACCACTTTGGCTTGCTAAACTCACCAATGTGCTCGCATTTTCTCTCAGATCACCATGCTGTTGATTTGTTCTTCCAATGCCTCTGCATTCATTCTGATGTGTTTGTTTTCTTTTTGCAGCCCATGAGAGGCCTTTTTTTCCCCCTTTGACTGCATATTGTCCATTCACAGCAATGGCTTTCAAATTCAGTGGCACACTTGGAATCAGTTTCAGACGTTTTACATGCTTAACTGATGTTGAAGTAGCGAATGAATAGCCCCCCTCTTGCTAACGAAACAGCAACAGAGTCAATTAGGGTTGGTCCCTTGAAAAAGAGGAAACTTATGAAAGAACTACAATTCCTAAATCCTTCCAAGTTAGACATGATTCCCCTCAAATAAAACAGAGGGTCATATCCATTAAATACAAATGTGACTTGAAAATTATGTCAGTGTCCAAACATATATGATCATTTCACTGGCTGCATTTCAGCGCAATGTTTTCATGCAGCATATTTGTTAAATAAATAATAAATAAAATAAACTTGCCAAAGCACATCATCTACCTCATCTCACCCTATCCCTAGCATCCTGTCACACCAACCCTCTCCATGTTCTCCTCCACTACATCCATGAATATCCTCTGAGGTCTTCCTCTTTTCCTCCTGCCTGCCAGCTTCATGTCTAGTATATCCACTAGCCCTCCTCTGCACATGTCCAAACCATGTCAGCCTTGCCTCTCTAACTTTGTCTCCAAACTGCTCAATCTGAGCTGTCCCTCTGATGTACTCATTTCTAATCTTGTCCATCTTGGTCACTCCCAATGAAAAGTTTAGCATCTTCAACTCTGCCACCTCCAGCCCAGCCTCCTGTCTTTTTGTCAGTGCCACCATCTCCAAACCATACATCATAGCAGGTCTCACTACCAACTTGTAAACCTTCCCTTTCACTCTTGCTGCTACCCTTCTGTCACAAATCACCCATGACACTCATCTCCATCCACCCCACCCTGCCTGCACTCTCTTCTTCACATCTCTTGTGCACTGTCAGTTGCTTTGGATGGTTGACCCCAGGTATTTACACTCATCTACCTTCACTGTCTCTACTCTTTGTAGCTTCATTGTTACACCTGTCTCTCTCTCATTCACACACATGTATTCTGTCTTGCTTCTACTGATTTTCATTCCTCTTCTCTCCAGATTATACCTCCACCTCTCCAGTCTCTCTTCCACCTACGTTCACTGCAGGTCACAACATCATCTATGAAATATATGCAATATTATTGAACTACCTAATAAAGTATAACACAGTGAAAATTAGCTTTAAATTGACCAGCTGAATCTAAATTTTATTAATGTTATGTTTACACAATAATGTATCAGTCATAACAATCCTTCATATCTGTAGATGTAATGAGTAACACTCATATGAGACATAGTTCTCCCTAATGAGTAGGCCGCTTCAGCTTCTGGTACTACTTCTTTAAAGTTGTTTACAGTAACAAGTTAAATGAAAGACATATCCGTAGTTGAGGTTTGTAATGCTGTGGCTTTTACCACCACCACTTTTTACAATCAAATATTAATCGATTTCTTTGCCGTTTCCTTGACGTCACGGTTTCCGTGCGGTCTCCTTTAAGGTTGCCACGGGTAACGGGCTCACATGTCAGAACGAGGAGAATTGACGTCAGTGACGGCTGTTGATTGGTTCTCAGCCGTATCCGGTGGGGCAGCGGTCCAGGGCTCGGGAAAAAAAAATCGAAAAGAGGAGGAGGATCTGGTAACGGTGCGCTTTGAGAAATATCTTACATTCCGAGTCACTATCTAAAGGCTCGGCAGGATTTTACAGTTTCTTGTGAGTATTCGTGTTGTTTCGGTTCACAGAACATATGACCTCTGTATAGGTGAAATTTGTTTCCTCCGTCTCTCGTTTGTTTATGCTAGAACTCAAGATGGCGTCATTGGAGGAGCGCTTTGCCTTTGCACGGAGCTAGCCAGCTAGGCATCAAACCTGACATATATAAACTAGGCCGAAGGCAGTTTAGCAAAGTCTAAAACGCGTGTTGCTCATTTGAGGGGTTTTATACTGCTTCTTCACACGTTGGCTTGCTCGTTTTGTAGCATTAATCTACTCGTTTAAGTAACTTGACTGCAGCCGTCAGCTTTCTTGTGAAGCCTTCCTGACCTAGACAGTGTTACAGACAGGGCATCTGCTTCATATCGACTCTAACGGTGATAGTATTCCCCCACTTTCTAAACCAGTAGATGCGTTGTTATCGTCCATCCTCCAAGTATGCTCATTTGTCTGCTGTTTAGCAAGGTCATTGTGCATCGCTGTATTTTGTTTAATTTCACAGTTAGTTTTTAGTTGTCAGTAGAGGTGATGCTGCAGCATAGTAACCGATTCAAATAATTAAGATTTAAATATAAATATAACCATTTAAGACGTTTCGATTAAAGTAAGACTTGCTTATTACATAAGATAGAAGAGCCCTTCTTAGTAGAGGTTGCCGTAGGTCTTAATTTATACCACCTGGTCCGAAAACAGTATCGTTTACCACGTAGTTATTCCTGTGCTAGGTTTAGATTAAAGCAAGCTTGCCAAGTTTCCACCACAAGTGTAGTTAGTTGTGCATAAAGGCTGTGCCAGCCTCATCTTTGATAACATGGCTAGTAATCTCCCCAGGGCCTTGTCAGATTAGAAATGATCCGAATCCTATTATACTGATGCACATGCATGATACGCTTGCAGACACAGAATGGATTGTACTCTTACTCCACAGGACTTGTTTACTCATTTACCCCTCTAAATGGCAGACATGGGTTACATCAGGGCTTTAGTGGCCTTCCTGATTTAGACTACATAGCCAGATCAAGCTCAGAGCTGTCTGAAGAAACTTATATCACAGAGGCTGATCAGATGATCTAAGGAGCTGTCAGGCTGTTTTGCTCAGCAGCAGTATTGTGGCATGAAATGTTGAAACCTCAATCATGTGCACTTGCTTTTGGCCTGTTTCACATTTCACCATTCGTCTAAATTTAGGCCTTGTCTATGATAATGTTTCAGCCTTAGCCAGCTGCTCTCTCATTGATACAGGGCTTAATTCAGTCTGGGGAAAAAAAAAAACTTAAACTGTTTTGTGTAAATAAAACCAAGAAAAACAGCACGCCTGTTTTAGTTTTGTTGCGTGTGTGATCACATCATATGACCAGTTTTCGCTCCAGACAATTAGGAGCACTCGGGCTCCATAGTGACAAAAACAACATGCCGTCTGACTGTGCTTTCTCACTCTGGCTCCATTTTTCTCACATTCTCACATTTTTCTCTGTCCATTTCTCATCCAGACACACAGACACTTTTACCCCGTGTCACTCTCTGTCCTCCATGTTGTGCGGGTGATTATCTGACATCATGCTTCTTTTCCTTTCCTCTCCAGCACAAAGGTTAGAGGTCACAGAGCAGGGTTGCGGCTGTCGTCATGGCATCTGGAAGTACGAGCAGCGAGGAGGAGCGGAGCCTGAGGGAGTGTGAGCAGTACGTGCAGAAACACAACATTCAACAGCTGCTGAAGGACTGCATTGTCCAGCTGTGCACCTCTAGGCCAGATAGGCCCATGGCCTTCCTCAGGGAGTACTTCGAGAGGCTGGAGAAGGTTTGTGTGCTAATATATGTCTGCATCTTGGACAAATACACCCCATTTGACAGTGAAGGGTGGGCATCATACACCCTTATACTATACTGAGCAATTACTGTAAGCCACCTACTGATTCACGTCATTTACAGTAAAACCCCAAATTTGTAGCATTTTAAAGAAGAATAATTAGCTGTTGGTCCAGGAGGCTAACACCACTTAAACTCCCACTGTTCTTATGCATGTGCATAACATTGACCTTTTTTCTGTTTACAGTTGAGTCTTGGTTTCAGTTTGTTCACTCTGCAAGTGTGCACAGTGGCAGAGTGGCACAGTGGTTATAAAAAAAAAAACCCCAAACAAACGCTATATTACATGATTTTTTTTTTTTTTTTTACACATGCTGTTGACAACATTTGACACCTGTCAAGTGTGCATGTACACTTTGGGATCAGGCTTTCAGAAACAAATGCTATAGTTGCTATAAATATTAGTAAACTTTAGCGAAGTAAGTCAGCGATGGTTGACTTGAAGGATTTGTTAAATTAAGATGTACAGCTAAACAAAAAATAAT
>VUQS01066837.1:0-20484 GCA_015108495.1 Heterochromis multidens | reverse complement strand
AATCTACATCACGTCATTTGACTTGTGCTGCTCCTGTAGGTATGATTTGGGCTGAGGTAAAGGAGATCTGGAGTCAAGGACCAGGGGAGTACCTGGTTGAGCCGTGGAACTTCTTGGACTTTGGGATGCTGGCCATCTTCCTGGCTTCTTTTAGCTGCCACTTCTCTGCTCTGAGACACGCTAACTTAGCCCAGACCTATGTATACACGCACTACACAACACTGATTAATGTCACACTGCCCCCCGAGATACACTACTTCACTCTGGGTGAGCATTTCCACACATCACACGATGTAAATAAAAAACCATGATTTGCTTAGTCTATTACCAACATTGACATTTGTGGTTACAAGTTGTTACACTGATGAGCCGCCACATTTAAACTACCTTCCTAGTAATGTGTGGGTCCCACTCTACCGGGCAGGGACACGGGACCTCTGGATGTGTCCTGTTTTGTCTCGCTCTGAGCAGTGGAGGCTTTGGGTGTCACGGGTTGCAGGGTGGGATTTGCTCTTGCACATGATGTGCATGCTCTTTGTGTTTGTTTTCTGTGGAGTTTGTAGACTCTTTGCTGTGTTCTTCAAGTCTTTCTAGAGCAATTTGCTAGTGCAGCAGGGCCTACTTTCCTGCTGGGGAACACTGCTATCATGAGGTGATGTGATTGGTCTGCAACAATATTTAGGCAGGTTGTAGGTGTCAGAGTAAGATCTACAGGAATGCCAGGACCTAAGGTTTCACAGCACTTCATTTGCTGGGAGTTTTAATGTTGTGGCTAATCAGTGTATAGAAGCAAAAAGTTAACTATTACTATGACCCTAAATTCCCCTGTATTTATTGGGAAGTTAACTTTCTTTTTTGTCTCTTTAATAAGAATAAGCTGAAATTCAGCAGCTTTGCTAATAATTCCTCTATGAAATTGCTGAAGTAGTGCCCTTAATAAGCACCACCTTGTGCTAGTTTATTAAAATATCCTCGTCACTGTGCCTTAAAAGAATAATTACAGGGTTTAATCAAAGATTTTCTGACATTTCCTGTCTGACTCATACTCGTGTTTTTGTAGCTCGTATCTATTGGTTGCCGTCAGATCCCCAGCTGGTATCGGAGGGCCTGTACGCTGTCGCAGTGGTGTTGAGCTTCTCTCGGATTGCTTATATCCTCCCAGCCAATGAGAGCTTTGGTCCACTGCAGATCTCTTTAGGGAGGACAGTGAAGGACATTTTTAAGTTCATGGTCATCTTCATCTTGGTCTTTCTGGCGTTCATGATTGGCATGTTCAACCTGTACTCTTATTACCTGGGGGCAAAGCAAAATGACGCCTTCACAACGTAAGTCATTAGCAGTATATTTGTTTATACACAGGTTTTGGTTTTACACTGTAAATTCTTTTTTTTTTTTTATCAACTTGCACAGATGAGTTGATCATGAATCTTGATTCGATTCTTGATTAATGATGGATTACCAAACCAAACTAGGGATATCACAGTAAAAGTTCATAGATAATTTATGTCCTGATCCAGATGTGACCTTGATTTATAACTATTCTTATCCAAGATCTGAGAGCGGTTTGTTTGGTACGCCCACTCATTTTGTGGTTACTACATTTAAAAGAGGGCCCAACATTTAAAACCAAGCCCTTGGGACCCTTTAATCACTGGTTGTGGTTATAGTGTGGACACAACTTATCATCAGTGCAACCAGGAGGGATTTGATCTCTTCACAGCTGAGGAATTTTTGAGATCAGAAAAAGTTAAAATATCCTGCATTTCAAAGCAAAAAGCAAAATGATGTTGCAGTAATGAAAAGAATCTCACATTTCCCTTGGGACTCATTGGCACTAATAGGTGTAGCTAAAATTTTACACAGCCATAATAGAGTAATATATAAATATGACATGTTAGCTCAGAAGCAGGTTTGTTGTGTCTGCAAGTTGATTTTCAAAGATTCATGTTAAACTTTATATGTTTGCACAGTAATGTAAACACTATTCTGAATTCTGTAATTGTGAGTCTAAAAACCATTTTGTCCTTCTGTTGCTTTTCTAAAAGAGTATCTCTGACGTTGATGATGAACAACTGGTTTGAAGTCAAAAATAACTTCTCTCTGGTCTTGCTCCGTCCCTTTATTTCTCTGTGCGTCCATCCAGCCTGGAGGAGAGCTTCAAGACATTGTTCTGGGCTATATTTGGACTCTCTGAGGTCAGATCCGTAGTGATCAACAACGGACACAAATTCATCGAGAACATTGGTTACGTCTTGTACGGGGTTTACAACGTTACCATGGTGATAGTGCTGCTCAACATGCTCATTGCCATGATTAACAGCTCCTTCCAGGAGATTGAGGTAGGTCATTAAAACAGTAAATCATTCTGTGCCTCAGATGCAAGCTCGCAAATATGAAGCATGGCCCAAAACAGCACAGCCCACCATCACATGAAGCACATATTCTTATGGTATTAAAGATAAATAATGTCATTTTACATTAGGGTAAAAAGGGAAGCAAACCACTTTCATTTATTTGTCTCAAATAAAGTAAATACAGTTAAATTAAATTAGTTCCTTTTCCCTTACCCAGCAAAGATAACCATATGGACCCAAAGTGGGTAGTTGTGGGTGAATTGTGGTGCTGTTTGGGAAGGGTAAACCCACACTTATCCCATGTGAGCCCCAACTGGGTGTGCCCACACAGGGCCAACAGTAGTGTTGCCCTTTGGGGCCCCTAAATGGGTTTTCTGTGGGCAAGCCCAGTGTGGGTTGCCCATAGAAAACCAACGTGGGCCCCATGTAGGCTAACCCCACACTTTACCCACATCTACCCACTGTGGGCCTGTGTGGGCATGTTTGCTGGCACATTATTTATAATAAGGAAACACCATACAGGAAAATGTGACGATTGTGGAGAAGATGAAGCCATAAAACATGTTTTATTACACTGTCAGAAATATGAGGCTGAGAGAAGGCGACTGATTGAAAACCTCAGTAAAATGGAAGTTAAACTGGATCTTATTGATATTCTGCAAAAGAACTCAGTAAGTGAAAACTATCAGGCCGTATTCCATTTTCTAAGACAGACAAACTTAGAGTTGAGTTAGGATTTTAGTTTTTCTTCTTTTTTTCTTTAAGGGCAAGTGGCTCCATGGTGTAGTGGTTTACATGATTGCCTAAAAAGCAAAAGATCCCTGGTTTGAGCTTGGGAGGAAACATAAATCCCTTGGGGGTTGTGTCAGGAAGGGCATCTGGTGTAAAAATCTGACAAGTCAACTATGTGGTGACCCCTTGTGAATAAGGGAGTGGCTAAAAGTTGTTTTTTTTTTCTTTTGTTGAGCAACATTCTGGTCCACACTCCATACCAATTGGTGCTGGTAATGCACCATGGGGTTTTTTTTCCTTTGTCCTCTCAAACATGTTATTTTCTTCCCTTTCCCCCATACATTTCACTTTTTTCCTCTCTCTTATTTTTTTTAGGATGATGCTGACGTCGAGTGGAAGTTTGCTCGTGCAAAACTTTGGTTCTCCTACTTTGAGGAGGGAAGGACTCTCCCTGTGCCCTTTAACCTGGTCCCTAGCCCAAAATCTATGCTCGGACTGGCCACAGCTATCAAGTCTCTGCTCCTGCAGTTAGTCGAAGGACACAGTGGGAAAAAAACTGAGACGCAACTCAACCAGGTACCACACAATATGGAGGTGCATTTCTTTAAAACGTTATACCCGGTATTTATCCTTTCGCAGCCTGAGAACTAATGTGATAGTTCAGCATTAGTGGCAGAGCCTGAGCACCTCCCAGTGGTTTTACTGCTGCACCACAGGCTGCACCTCAGACCCTCTTTTCTCCAGGCAAGTTTGACCTGAGAAATGTCACAATTCTATTCAGTTCAACTAATTTAGGCTCAATCTTCCAGCTTGGAGTAAGCAAAAACTCAGGATACGGTGCTTCTACCAGCCGAACCAGATATCAGGTATGTGTGTGTATTTCACTATGTTTTAAAACATAATTTTATTTAAATACTTCATTATGCATAGCAGTAAATTAAACTATTGTAATAAAGAATAATTAATGAAGGAATTGATATGTTTTTGTTTTACTGCGTTATTTTGCACATAACATTTTTTTCATTGTATCCAATTAAAGAATTCAAACTCCTTTTCCTTTACTGGTTGCAGAAGATCATGAAGCGCCTGATAAAGCGGTACATCATCAAAGCCCAAGCGGACAGAGAAAGTGATGACATCACTGAAGGTAAAATAATTAAGTGCACCACTTGTCCCATGTTGGCATAAAACTTTTCTTTGATAGTTTTGCATCTGTTATTATTATTTTTTTAATCAAGGTGAGCTGAAAGAGATCAAGCAGGACATTTCCAGTTTGCGATATGAGCTGCTAGAAGAAAAAGCACAGAACATGGAGACGCTTGATGGACTGCTGAGGAGGCTGGGAGAGATCAGTACACCTTCATCGTAGCACTGCCTGTCATTCTGACTCATACATAAAGGTGTAGACCTCAAAGATTAAGTGCCTGTTCACTGTCAAAGAATGCTGGTACACACAGTGACAAAACATTACTAACGATAAATGACAATGTATGTATGTGAATATAAAAATTAAATATAAAAATTACAATGTATCTGACCAACAGCGTGATATGCACTATTTGTGAAGTGCACATAATTTAATGTTTGAAAATAACCTATGAACACACACACACACACACACACTCATAGAGTACTGTGCAAAAGTCTTGAACTACCTATCATTTCTTTATATTTTGTTTCCAAGGAGTCAGACTTTGTTGTAATTTCAAAGTGTAATTTTAAATTGTATCTTTAGGCACTTTGTTACTAGCAGCCTGTCGCAAAAACACATTTGTTCACATTTCTTTAGTTAAATCTACAAAAAATGCCAAAGATAACACAGTTTGACAGGCATAAAATAGTAGTTTTGAACCAACAAGGTGATTCCCAAAGAGCTATTCACCAAAAACTTGGTATATCTTGGCATGATGTGCAGTGTGTCCATAAAACACTCTAATGGGCAGGAAACTGGACAAGTAGAGGACAAAAGAAGAAGTGGCAGACCGAAAAAACTATCTACATCAGATGTCCTTGAGAAATAGGCAAGAAAAAATCCAGCAAAGACCTGACACAGGACCTGAGAGATGCATCTGGCTCTTCAGTTGATCCATCTACTGTTCACTGAAGCCTCACAAGAACTAGACTGAAAATCAGTGGCAACAGGTCTTATGGAGAGATGAATCCAAATTTGAAATGTTTGGTTCAAATTATTGTCAGTATGTTAGAGGAGGTGTGGAGAGAAGTACAACAGTGAGTGCCTACATCCATCTATAAAACACAGTCGAGGCTCTGTCATGGTTTGGGGCTGCATTTCAGCCAGTGATGTTGGGGATCTTGTCAAAATTGATGGAATTATGAACGCGGAAAAGTACCATCAAATTTTGATCCACCATTTTTCAGCATGACAATCATCCCAAACACACTGCCAATGCAGTAAAAGCATACATGGATAGTAAAACACACAATGTAACACCATCAGTCATGGATTGGCCTCCCCAGACCTCCCTCCTGGACCTCAACATTATTGGAGAAGCGTGGGATCATCAACAAAAGGCAGCCAACATCCAAAGAAGAGCTTTGAATGTTCTTCAATAAGCCTGGAGAACTATTCCTGAAGACTACTTAAAGAAATTAGAGAGTTCAGGCTGTGTTGAAGAATAAATGTGGTCATACCAAATATTGATTTTAAAGATTGTTAGAATTTTACAAACTCTGTTTTTGCCTTATATACTGTATTTCCATGTGTTTGCACACATTTCAGTAAATCACTGCACCTGTTTCTGTAGATGCACGAGTTTAGTTATGTGTAGATATAATTTACACTAATTTTCTACACATTTAATAAAAATATACTTAAAGAAATCAACACAATAGTTATTTAAAGTGTCTAATCTAACCCTGGTAAACTGAAAAAGCATTAATGAAATACAACTTTTCTCTTTAAAATAAGAAAAGTACATTGTAATAATAAGCCTAAGCTCAATCTACAGATCCAAACCCTTTTTTTAGCAAATGTATTTATTTAAACAGCAAACTGACAGAGCCAGTAGAAAAAAAAAAAGGTGTTTTGGCAGGATTCAGACCAGCAATTCATACAGTTCCAAGGCACAGCGGTGTGAACACTTAATTTCTAATCTTAATATAGTTTTAATTAAACATATAAATTACCAAGATTGATAGAAAAATACTGTTTCTATGTACCTATTAGACACATTTAATCTAAAGTTGGCATCCTCAAAAGAGGAACTGATGATAAAGATTAAGAGAAACTGTCAGACAAGTCAAATATTACCATCTACTGTATGATAAGATGGTTAATAAAGCATAAAATGGTTACATACAGTATACACATTGTTCATATCGTGCCACAGTAGTCAGTGATAACAGTCACAGTTACATGATAAATATATTATATCTTTGATCAGCAGCACAAAGTAGTACTCTATGCACTGGAGATCAGTAAAGTCCAAGTCAAATCCGTGTTTCAGTCACGTGATGATGACATGATCAGGAACGTCAGATGTATGCGATATAGTTTTCAGGTATGAGGCCTGTTTTGCCGTTGTATGTTGCCTGAAGCCATCCAGGTTCCACAGACGAGCACACTGCAGACACAAACACCTCAGTTAAACCCAGCAAGTCAAATGGTAAATGGACTGATTCTTATATAGCGCTTTTCTACTCTCCTGGAGTACTCAAAGCGCTTTATACAACATGCCCCATTCACCCATTCAAGTCTAGTGCTTCCTATCTAACATCCATACACATTCACACTCCGATAGATGCATCGGAGAGCAACTTGGGGTTAGTATCTTGCCCAAGGATATTTGGCATGCAGACTGGAGCAGCCAGGGATCAAACCACCAACCTTCCGATTAGTAGATGACCTGCTCTACATCCTGAGCTACAGCCACCCCGAGAGTCAAAGAGACAAAGACCCTTGTAAACCACTCACATCTTATATGATGACATATACAGACACCCATAACCTTGTTAAGACATGGAAATGTCTTTACAACTTGCAAAGAAAATTGAAGTATTTCTGTTCATGTTAGAATAGCACAAACGTTACTCAGATCCAATGAACCTCAAGATAAATTTTAGTCCAGATCATGAAGTTTTAACTTTTCAACAATAAACAATGAGAAATGCCTTTCAATACTTACAAAACAGCTAAGATATTTAATTTATAGAGCTATTCCTTTGAACTACAGTGCTGTAATGTGGGTCAAATGTCTTATCTAACTTTAAAAGTAAACAAAAAAAAGCTTAAAAATGAGACTCCTGAGCACCCAGCATCACATGCACACGTGCTACTGAAATGCAGTCTGTATTTGGATGAGGAAGAACAAACAGCAAGCCTAAAAGAAGCTACAGGTAGTAGCAGTAACAAAAGCAGAGCCTTTATGAGCCATGTTTACCTTGAAGTCAAGGCTCTAGCATGCTACTGTGTAGGTGCTATGCAGAGCTTTGCAGATGTATCTATACAGCTGTTATAGCTGTCTGCTGCCACTTGGGGGCAGTATAAAAAAAACATGACGAGCTAGAGGCTGATCTCGTTCAGGCTTTTTTAAATAACGTGTGTCTCTCAACCACACTTCTTTTTCTAGTCAACCATAACTGCTCAGCATTCGACCTAAACATAGCACCATCACCCACAGTTTATGTCAGCTTGATGGAGAACTACAAGTGCACCTCTGCAGCCCTCATGTTAGTTGGACTCCAATAATCCTTCTCTATGTGTAGGTGGAGAGACACGTAAAAGGACACAGTAATGCTGGGCCATAAAAAGGCCCTTAGCCAGTCCCACCTAACTGATCTGCAGCATGAGATCTGATCACAGTGCACGCATACCTGAGAAGACAAGAAAACATCTCAATACCAGGTGTAAATGGAAAGGCCCATGGATCAGATGCCAGATGTGATCCAGTTACCGATATCATTGTTATACTAGGAGTAAACAGTGCCAGCACTCCCTCAGGGAATTTAATCTTACCATTTGAGAACAGCGCCCCCTGTGGAAAACTGAGTTCATGGCTGTGCTCTGCCTCACAGGAGTAAAGAGCTTTAGCTTCCCTAAGAGAACAAAAAGAATTAAAAGAGGAAGTTAGTTAAGGAGAGTTTCCTCCATCTGTGTATACATGTGACAGCTTAAAGAGCAGAGAAACTCTACCTCAGGCTACCTCAAAGACAACATACCTTCCAGTGGAACACACGTCTAACGCTGAGGAGAATATCGAACTTTCACGCTGCGGTAGTCTCGCTGATAATCTGTCACACACAGACACAAAATTGTCATCTGCAGTTCATAACTTGAAACACATTTCCCCAGATCATTTCCATCTTTAATTGAGGGTAAGTGAGTGACCAGGTCTGGTTTGAGAGCACCGTCTAATAACAAACAGCTAAACTGTTATTTTATTAAATGATTCAGGCTGGTCCTGAGCCCAGACAAGAAAAAACTAAACTTTAATGTAAAGTCAACAAGTAGAATCGACAGGGATGACTGACTTTGAAATATTCTTCAAAACACAGAAAAAGACAGCAAGCAGCTGTTCCTTTAGTCAGTTATGCAGCCTGATTTTCTCTTGAGCTGTTTGTTGTCTGAGAGCACAGGTCAAAGGTAAAACTGTATGCTTAAGAGCGCCCTAATGTCTACAATATAAAATCAGTTTTACAGGCACTCACAATGATCCAGGCCTCTGATAACCATTGCTGGACACAGAGTGTTTCGTGGTCAGATCGGAGCCACAGCGGATGCGTGAAGTTTTGCGCATGTGTTTGGCCTCCTGTGGGTCCAGCGACATGAGACTCTGCACCGATCCGTGACAGCTTTTATAATCTGTGATGTTTCACACAAGAAATCAGAAGCAAACATGTGACAGATATTTAAACTTTAAACTACAGCTTCAACTTTGCATTTCTGCAAAAGGCTCAGCTGACAGGAGCAGATGAACAGATGTACGCACCCTCAGAGATGTGTAGGGAGGTGAGAGAGGAAGACGTGGAAAGCCGGTAGGGAAACAGTGAACAGGAGGAGGAAGAGGAGGAGGAGGCAGTCCTGTAAGCAGTTCTCATCTGCCGAGGAGAGGTAGAATCTGACACTCTGGTGTCTGTGACAGTGGCACTGGGTGCATTTCTTCCATCCACTGAATGGGTGCTTTTCAGAGAGGAGACAGACCCCACCCTCTGAACTGGTCCAGCCTCCCTGACCGAGGAGGCACGCTCTACTGATGAGTGCTGGGCAGAGGTGGTGGACATGGAAGGTCTGGAGGGAGATCCTGACTCTTTTCCAGAAGCCAAGGAGTCAATTGAGTTTATTTTTATAGACCTCTCCACAGCAGAGAGTAAAGAGGATGTGGAGGAGGAGACAGAGGATGTCTGCTGATGTGGAGTGAGCTGAGTGGATGTCCAGGATACAGAAGGCAGGAGGTGGGGGGAGGTGGCACTGTCTGTCGGGGGTTTCTGATCTTTCCCGTTTTGTGGTGGTGAGCAAGAGGAAGATGCAGGAGGAGAGGATTGTTTTGAGGAGGGAGAGCTGGGCTCGGCAGCAGGAGAGGATGGAGGCGAGGTTTGAGACAGTCCATTCTTTTCAGAGGAGTGTGAGGACAGAGATTCCTGGCTGCCCATTGGAGTCGTGCTGGGGCTACTACTGAATGTGTCACCTAGAGGAAGAAATAGAAACAAATCCCTCAAATGAGACTTTCCCAATGTTAATGTATTAGCCCATTATCACACTGTGCATACTGCTGGTTGAGACTTATTTTCTCGCCCTCTTTTTTTTTTTGATAGTGCCATATTCTAATTTCCTAGTAATGCAGTTAAGAGCAAAGACTCCTTTAAAATTTCTTGGCTGAAGCTTTAATACCCGATTTTGAGAATTGCTTCTACACTGCACTGAAAAATGAGGAATAGGAAAAAAGACGAGCTTGTGTAACAACACTCAAAAATGTTTCTGATAACAACCATAATTTAATGACGTGTGTATTTATATGATCTATATAGCACTTTTCTAAAGAGTTATTTAAACTGAGCGGGCAACGAAACAGGTAACTCTGATAATCACCCACTTATCAGTGGAAGAAAAAACATATAACTCCAGGAAAATGAGGTACACCACACATCATCTGCATTCACTTTCACTATTTTGTAAACACATGTTCCTCTCAAGATGAACTGCATTACTTTTGACATGCACATTCATCAGATCTAAATGTGAACATTTGAGTTTATCCCTTTGGTTTTGATCAAATACCTGCAAGACTAATTAGATTCATATCAGCCTCAATGGTACTTTGAATGTTAATTTAGTGCTAAATCAAGGAGAAGACTACGCTAAGTATTATCTGCTGCATGTTGGCATGATGAAGTTCAGCTCAAAGCACCACTGTACAGCAGAGCCACAGACTCTCATTCAAAGGGAAGTTTCAGTAATGAGCATAAGAAGCCTCCTGATCAAACTATGGGGTGTGTTTTCTTGTTGCAACACAGACACGGTATAAATAGATTTCAATAAGTGTGTCAGATCTAGCTAAATAATTGGACTTAGTTTGAAATAACTCAGTGGCCTAGTAAATATTGCTTTGTCTCTCTGTGACCCTGTCTCCTAAGAATACACTTCCTGTCTTCAGTTCTTTGGCTTTCTTTCAGTTTCTATAGGGATACAAAAGTTTAGGAGAAGTACTGAGATCCTTTACTTAATTATAAGTGCCAATATTGCAAAATACCCTTTTAAATATAGACCCCATTTCATTAATCTGATGGCATTTAAACATGCTGGCTTTATGTGTAAATGAGCACCCTCTTCACTTTTACATAAAAGTCGTGACTGACCTAGTAACATTTATTTTCAACATGGCACCAGTCTAAACTCAACTTCATACAGTTGCACTGAAGAATAGACATGCAAAAGATTATCACTGTGCTGTCTGTGTTGCCCAGCTCACTAAATAATGCCCTAAACATTAACACGCAATAGTATTAAGAAATGTCTCTATGGTGCATTGTCACTGTTGCCAATCTGTCTCTCTTATCCTGTGTGTGAGGGGGAGAGTACAGCTCTCTCTCACAGCTGATGTGACAATGTCAGAGAGGATTAAACATTAAAAGGCGTAGTTACACTTTACTGGAGTCGATATTGACAATGCAATAAGTGCTATAAATCTGATGAGAAGAGGAATATTGTGCGTGTCTCTCAGCTTTTTCTGTCACTGCTGTGGATGCATATGCAGGAAACCATTAACAATAAGGAAACATGACCTATGTCTGCAGTAGAGCCCTGTGCGGGACTACTTTTTTAATCCCGCTCCCACTGAATTTCTGACCATTACCACCCGCTCCTGCTGTCTCTCTCGGTCACTCCCACCCACTCCTGCAATATTTGTGTCCAACCCTGCCCACACACAGACCCATTAATCAATATGCTGTATGATGAAATAAATTAATAAGTTTACATGCACTGAATGTGTTATTTTAGTAGAACAAGAACAGAATAAATAAAAATCCCAAAAAGTTGAATCTGTTCATCTGGACGTAGCATTTTTTTAGTGGGAGAAACGTTTCGTCACCTCCTGGTAACTTCTTCAGTCTCAGCTGACTGCAGGTTTCCCCAACCTGAAAAACAGTTCATTTGCATAATGACCAAAACTAGCACCACTGACTAACAACGGGCCGTGAGGTCAGCATCATGATCGTTAATATGCAGATTGTCATGACCATTGATCAATGGCTGAAGAAGTCACTTGGATGAGTGACAAAACTCTTTTCTTCCACTGAAAACTCAACGTCCAGATGAACAGAATCAACTTTCTGGGAACTGTAAAATACCACATCACAGATCTAAATTTGGACAATCAGCATTCTCCACAATGGTTTGTCATCTATGGAACACACTTCCAACTGGATTACAAATATTAAATCTTTCCCAGTAAAGGTCAGAGTTTAGTTAAAGGTAAATCAGAGCTGCAGTCATTTTAATTAATTATACTGTCATTTCACAATTATTCATACTTTTGGAAATAATTTTAATTTACTTATCTTTCTTACCCTATATTGTTCTAATATGTGTATTTATTGTAGTTTTGTATTTATAGTGTATTGTGGTTTTGTGTAATTGTACATTGTGGATGTAAAAGCCCAACAAGAGACAAGGGTTGGAAATTAGCAGCACATCAGTTTCATGCTCTGTATTGACACTGTTAAACTGCACTGTCCCGTTTAAATAAATAAATAAATCTATTGCTATATATAGAATAATTTTGCTGTATGAAATCTAAACATGTTAATATTTTTTTACAATGCCTGTAGAGGTAAAATGATATAAAATCGTGCCAGGAAAAAGTCTAAAAATAAGCATGTTCCTTATTCCCTGGTGTTTGCTTTGCATTCTGGCTCACGGGAAAGAAACAGAAATAAATTAAGAGCCTGAGACTGAGATTGCAGCCCAGATAAAGAAATTAGAAAACTGTGCGTAATTGTTATGTAATGGTCTTGTAACCACAATGTTAATGGCTTGCTAGCAGACATCAGTCTCCCTCATGGGAGGCTTCGCTGTTACTGAGCTGAAGGGTCGGGTTAGTGGGAGAGCTGTGGTAAAACCGGACAGCTTCCAGATGTGAACGTGTATGGAATTAGAGCAGGGGCTTGACTAGAGAAAATCATTTTCGGTATACCATTTTTGATTAACTGTAAGTTCACATTTGTGCTGTCATTTGTCATTTTCAAAAGTGCATAAATATACACAAATATATGAGTCTGCTCATGCAACAGCTGCAGCAGCTGTGCTGCCTTGAGATGAACCAATAGCAGGTGCCTTCACTGAGAAGCCCTCCACCCTGCCCTTCTCAAGCTCCAGTTGGATCAAATCCCATAATCCCAAAGGAGCCAGGCTTCTTGTAGCTGCTGTGCAGGTCGAGAGAGTTTACAGGCTGACAGCAGCTGGTTATGATCCAGTTGTCCTGTTACTTTCCATGACAGCAGCATAAGCAGGTAGAAGGTGAACAAAACGCTCCAAAGTCCTTAAGAAATGCTGGGAAAAATAAGGCGACTTAAACAGCGTCAAATATTGACCGTGCTTGAACACATAACCCTAATCCTAACATTCACATTACTGAGAAATTTGGGAAACCCCCACCCCCGATGACCTCTGTAACCCTTTAATGCACAGACTGCATTTCTGCAATGGCAGGCCTCAAACCCTGTGCTGGCCCAAAAAATACTGTTTCTCCCCTGTGAGGTCGATTTATGAGAATTTAATCATCTATCTTAAGACTGCTGCTTCTTATTTCCCTTTTGGGCTATTTCAGTCTATGGGAATTGAAACACCAGCAGTTTTTTCATTAATGTGACCCACTCTCAAAGTCTCACAACTGGTGTACCAAATGTCTTGCTGTAACCATGTTTGTAGACAGTTTTGTTCTTAATTTGTCCTCATTGCTGAATTTAGGCTCTGTGGTCTTACCGTTTGACCTGCAGGGTCAGTGCAGTTTAGGGTTTGTTGTTCCAGGTGCACTCATCATGGGTCATTTCAGTTAGCAGCTACTTTTACAGCAGTCTCCTAACTCACTGCAACTCACAGTGGAAAGCAATGAAATTCATGTATTCCTCCTCTCTTAGTAAAAGCCAATCTTAGAAACCATTCAAGCACCTTTAGTATGTGCCAGAAGTATTTTAATTTGCTCTCTCTACAATCACAGATACATTTTTTTTACACATTATTCTATGCTAGCGGTTTGGTATGAGTACTTAAGCTTACATTTAGGTCCATAAGTATTTGGACAATGACAATTTTTATAATTTTGCCTCTTTTAGCATTTGAAAATGAGGGACTGTGTATACAAATGGCTGCAATTCCAACTGGTTGGCAAGTGGTTGGTGGAGGTTGCTTGCTGTCACTGGGTCAAACAGGTCGCAAAGAGGGTGCTGCACCAAAAACTTTCTTGTGATTGCTTTGGTTGCCAGCATTTTGCCGTGGACACTGATTTGTCTGCAAACACTCAGTTAATAATATATTAGTTATGCCTGTTTTGTGAGTTTTTAAGTACATTTTTCTGCTCATAATACAGGAGTTTTACTTCTAAGGGAATACTCAACTATGTGAATCGTCGCTCAACTGATATAAAACATTGAAAAAGTTTAAAAATAAGGTTTAAAAAATCTTTTTCCTCCTAGAAGTTATACTTCTACCACCTTTGCCACTACAGAATTCTCCCATAGATTTCAGTGCCATTTTCTCTATCTAGAGGCAGCATGTGGTGGCATATTTACTGTTAAAATGGTAAAAAAGAAAATCCTTCATAAAGAAATAATAGTCAGTTGCTGTGTTGTATGTTTAAGGTTTTTCTTTTCAAAGATTTCCTGATCATTTGCATGCTTTAAGCTGCCTTTAAGGGCACCAGACGAGCTCCTACAGTATTTCTTGTTAGTTTTTTTAGGGGGGCAAAATTACACTGTATTGTATGTCTTATAATATATCTATTTGATATATTAGTTTTTGTTTGTAATGTTTGTAATTTTTGTGCATCAGTTTTTGTTTAGAGTAGCAACTGAAGGTGGATTTTCTTTTTCCAGTGTGTACACTGACTCTAAATCTTAACTTCCTGTCTCCCCCTCTCACAGAAGAGAGCGGCATCTCTTTACTCCAGCTGATTGGAGAACCTCCATTAGATGAGTTCACCACCGTCTACGGACCAAGAGGGGAGCCTGCCTTTAGGTTCATGCCTTCAGTGGTGCCAGGCCAGCCGGCTCTGGCCCATGTTCCCAACCCTTTCTACCGCCACTTCTCCCTCCTCTTCCACATCAAGCCCTCCACTCCCGCTGCCTCCGTCCTCTTCTCCATCACAGACGGCACTCAGAAGCTCATGTACGTTGGCGTCAAGCTCAGCTCGGTGAAGTCTGGCCGTCAGAAGGTTCAGTTATTCTACACCGAACCTGACTCTGAGGCGTCATACGAGGCAGCTAGCTTTGAGGTGCCGAGCATGGTGAACACCTGGAGTCGCTTCTCACTGTCAGTCTTGGAGGAGCAGGTGACCTTCTACCACGGCTGCGACTCTGAGCCACAGGTGGTGAAGTTTGAGCGCTCACCGGACCCCATGGAGCTCGACCCCGCATCGGGGATCTTTGTGGGTCACGCGGGAGGAGCCGACAATGACAAGTTCCTGGTAATGTTAAAGTGGATCCTAACACAGACGTGATCTTCGTCATTTACTTTCATGTCCTGAGAACAGTTACATTGTTTGTACCTTAATGATGGTGCACTTTTCATTGCTAATTATTTTACATTTTTCCCAAAATCTTAATCTGAAACTTCTCCAAGAGTAGTTTTGTCCAGAGGAAGCAAGACTCAAATAGTTGCTGTTGGTATTTTAGGTAAAAGTTAAAGTCATAAAAATAAGGCTTAATTTGCTCGAGACTGATGCACTGGCACGAAACACTAGATTCAGATGCATGAAAGTAGCCTGTTGATCCAAAAGATCTTGGGTGTCAGATACAGCAGTTGATTGGACAGCAAACGCTGCTTTCTGTATGTCTCACAACCATAGACTGTATATAAAAGTTGGACATACCCACTGTGATGTGATCGGCTGGTTACTAAAGTCCCGCTGAGAAGTCGTGAGTTTGCTTTGACATTGTCATCTTGTTTTGAAATTGGACGTGTTGAGGAAGATAAGAAACTGGAGGATGATTGGCTAGTGAAGCATGCCCTATTTTATCATCCTTTTTGACTCTGTCTGGGACCATAATTTAGAAAATAATCATCCTGTTGTATTCAGTAAGATCTGAAACTAACTCTTGAGACCATAAACTCATTAGGGAAGTACAGTATTTACTGAGGTCAAAGATCAAGGTCATTTTCTCATAGATTTCTGTACAATTGGACTTCTTGTTTGCAGCCAGAGGAGTCACCACCTGCTGGCCATTAGAAAGATTACAGTTTTAAAATGCTTCTGCAGTGGCTTCACCTTTAAGACCATTAAGACCTTGAAGATCCATCTTTTTATATACAGTCTATGTTCAAAACATTAATTAGACCAGAAACTCAACCCAACTATGGATACTAAAAATGCTCTCAAGAGGCTCAACTTAATGCAAAAATGTGGGAAGTTTTTTGCTCCATCTGGCAGTAAGATGAACATCCCATTTACATCTTACTGTATGCATAGTTTGCATGCACTACTGGATTTCTGTACAAAGGCCAAAATTAAAACTAAACAAAACTATTGAGGTTTCTCAATTGGCGTGATGCGCACATTGCTCGAGAATCCTTCAACATATTGGAGGTGATAAAACCACTGGTTGCTAGGGGAAAATTTTTTATTTTGCATTGGTAGTGGTTCCTGGAGGTTGCTGGCTCTTGCTGGTTGCAAAGAAGATGCTGCACCAAAAACCTCCTCATGATTGTTTTGGTTGCTAGCAGACTGCCACAGTTGCCTGTAGTTTTTCATGTTTGTCTGCAAATACATACTAACTACTAGCCGAGCAGTAGAACAACTTGATAAAATGTGACACAAACCGGAAATGGAGAAAGTTCGCCTTCAAAGTAAAAGTTGTGCCTCAGTGCTCCAGCCAACATCTTTTAAAAGGTGCAGCTTTTACTTTGAAGGTGAACAGTCTCCATTTCCAGTTTGTGTTGCACCTTTCAAAGTTTCACTGCAACTCGGAGAGCAGCTGGACAGTGTTTATAGACAAATCCATCACTTCCATTCAAGCTACCACTGCAGCACTATGCTAGTGTTAGGAATAAAATGATTAAATAAAGCCGTTTTTGGTGTGCTTTTTCATATACACATTGCAATTGTGCTCATTAAGAGTTGCCTCCGTGTACAGGAGGTCAAGAGCCTCAATTCAGCGGTATGATTGAATTGAACTATTGAGAATGACATGTTGAGTGTGGAAGGAACAGCAAACATGCTTACACATCATAACTAGTTGAAGTCAAGGTGACATTTCTGTAGGGCAAGGGAGTCTGAATAGAATGTCCCAGACTTAGATAATAGGTAGAAGCAACAGGCTGAGAATGCTAGCTAATATTGATATAACATGGTTAGGGAGCGAGGTGTTTTTCTTTTGTGTCAACCAAACCAACCACAAGGAGGTTTTTGCCAACCGGTTGGGGAATACGTGTTTTTCCTTAGAGGCAGGTGGTTGCCAAGGGGTCAATGACCGGTCCGTAGGCCTGTGTGACCAGGACTTTAGCAGCCATTTACCCTGCAACTGTCATCAACCTCCAGCAACCAATCCAGGAATACAATTTTTTTTCCTTTTCACCATTCTCTAGGCCTATTTGACTGGGGCCTAATTCACTTGATCCTACATTGTCACTGTGATTGTCACACTTCCAAAATGGCAGACTTTAATGTCAGAAGTTAATGTCACATGGTTAGCTGTCACGTGTCTGCAAAACCTCAGTAGAATTGGTAGTAACAAAGACAATATCATATCTATTGAAGGTTGCATGAAATGTGCTAATGCATGAAGAACGCTCTCAAGTGGTTAAAATTTTCAACTGATGTTCCACTTACTCGGGTCTGCTTTGAAGCATAGCCGACAGCTTCTTCTAGTTGAGCCCAGGACAGCTTCTTCAGATCGTCTTTACTGAACGCTGCTTCGTTATCATGACAGTCAAATAAAACAGTCTGTATATGTGTTACTTTTGTAAGTGATGCAGTTGTAGCATGATCAGTTGTGTTCAATGGGCATAAATCACTGGAGGATGACCCATCTAAGCTATTGCTTAGCTTACCTACAGGGGCTCATCTTGCCCTTTCCAACATTTTGAGAACATTTCATGACCTAATTTCAGGCAGCAGACATTTTAAATAGCCTCTGAATATAGACTGGACTGGATTACTCTACCTGATGCTATGAGTATTGAGCTACTGTAAACCATTTACCAAGCAAAATCCACTCCTGAAAGATGATTTTTGCAGTTCTGTAAAGTGGTTCAGAAGAGAAAGTTGGAAATCACATGAAAAGTAAACCAGGTCAAGGGTCACCAGTGACCATCTTTCTTTTGGAAGGAGGCGGCTAGCAGGCAACTTATCCAGTCTCTCCTATATTGTTGGATTTCACAGTACGGCTTTACGTTAATAAAGGACTAAAGTCCTTTCCTAAGTAAAGGACCGGAATACTTTTTCCATCACTGCTTCCCAGGTGTATCCTAATATCTGATGTATGTCATGAGTAAAAGTCCATAATTCCACTTAGAAATCACAGAAAAAAAAGATGCTCCAATGAATGCAGAAGAAGATTTCTTGAGTATCAGAACAATCTAGTTATAGTTACATGTACATCTACATAAACGCTGCAGACAGGAAGTGCTCATAGCTAATTCTGCATATTTTTAAGAATGATCTGATATCCCCATGTTGGTGTTGTTCCTGGATCATCACAATACATGTTGGTCCAGGCTCAACATTGCAAGCGATCAATCACATTGTTGTGATGTCATAGTTTTGCAACGAGGAAACACCATCACACCAAACCCTAACCATAACAATAACTATAACCTGTTCCTGATCACTAATTGAATTAAATATTTAGGAAATATGAAAGTTTAATGCATTAAAAATTGGACAAAACAATATGATGACACTTGATTGTCTCAGATGTAATCATAAAACTACAGCAGCTCTGTGAAACAGTAGGAAAAACCTAGAGTAGGTGAGAAAAATGATCACTTTTAAAGACTTATTTTCCATTTCCCTCAGTTAGTATTAGTAGTAGAATAGTTTTTGTTTTACACAACAGTCTTTGGAAGAGACGTCAGTTTTCTACGCATAAACTCCAGGGTACCAGCAGAGGAAATGCTAAAGAGATGTCTCACAGTTCTGACAGGAATAAATGAAAACCAGCAATGAATTCTCCTCCAGATGTCACCCAGGAGACCTGAGAAAGCCTGAATGATGCACTGTGTGCTGAAAGAGCAGGTATCTGGAAGTTTGTGTCAGGGTCACTTGCAACAAGAAGGCAGTACCACCTTCAACCTCTGAGACAGGGACTCAGGTGATCACGTGACTGGCTTTGAAGTGGAAAACTCTGGAAGAAATTAAGATGATTGCAGTTAAATCTCATAAAAACTGCATGGATCAAATGATACTAATGATCAGTTTGGATTGTGTGTGTGTGTTTTAGGGTGACATGGCAGACCTGAAACTGGTGGGAAACCCTCAGGCAGCTGAACGTTTATGTGACGATGAGGACGACTCTGATGCTGTGAGTTCTTGTTTTTCTAATATTCCAGTCAAACCACCTGAAGGCTTTCGTTAAACACTGTTTTCTCTCCGTGTCGCAGGGCTCTGGTGATTTTGGTAGCGGCGAGGGCGACAGGAGGCAGACAGGAGGCAGCGTGAAGGTCTGTATGAGCGTTTGTATAACATGAACATAAGTGAGTGAGGAAGCACTCATGAAAGGAAACTCCTCTGATTTTGATTCTCTGAAATTACCTCAGCTTAACACTTTACAAAAATGTAAGAGAAACTAACAGGAGTGTCTAATTGCATTATGGGAATTGTAGGACTCAGTTCTTGGAGAGTTTGAGTTGTGTTAGGCACTGAATCAGTTATTAAACTGAACTTAAACTTAAATTAGATTAAAAGACAAAACATTATATCCCATCATCATTATTTTAAACCAGATTATATGTATATTGGACATCCTTCATAACAGAAGGTACAAATAATTATTTAAATAACTTTCTATTACTTTTTAGTTCATCCAGCCAAAGGTCTGATTAGCTCATGCCGAAGCAAGTTTGTCTGTTCGTCCGTCCCCCCACAGTTCACAAGAATTGCTACTCCTCCTACAGGATTGGTCAGACTTTAGTGAAATTTACACTAATCTCACTTCATGGCTCTTCACCCAAATTGTGCTCAAGGTCAAAGTCACATCTGTCATTTTTCTGGCAGTAACCTGTGATGGATTGTGAGCCTGATAATAAATTAGTAGATAGTAGATTTGTAGATTTTCTGTATGGATTTAAATGAAGACAAATTCATACAGTGTTGTGTAAAAGTCTTGAGCTATCCCTCATTTCTTTATACTTCGCTTCCAAGGAGCGAGACTTAACATTTTTAAAGTGCTCTTGAGCAATAGTTCTCCAGGCTTTCTGAAGGTCCTTCAAAGTTTTTCTTTGGACATTGGCTGCTTTTTTACTCATTTTCAGTCCAGTCCTTGTACCTGACCATTTTCACAGGAATGTTATTTGTTTGTTAAGCCTCTTAATACTGACCTATGAATCATTCAAGCATAAAAAGGCTCCTAACTCAAGGGATGAACCAGTGTTGTGTCTACATATAACAGACAACTTAGCAAAGAACCAATTTTAAAATGTATCTTTAGGCACTTTGTTACTAGCAGCCTGTCACAAAAAAACATCATTTGTTTTCATTTCTTTAGTTGAATCTATGAAAAATACCAAAGA
>VUQS01066836.1:0-48939 GCA_015108495.1 Heterochromis multidens | reverse complement strand
TTTCAGTGTCATGGCAACGGCTGTGAATACTTATGTACATGTTATATTTTTGTTTTTTATTTTTTTTAAATTTGCAAAAATTTCAAGCAAACTTTTTTCACTTTGTCATTATGGGGTATTGTGTGTAGAATTTTGAATTTGTGAAAAATGAATTTAATCCATTTTGGAATAAGGCTGTAACATGTGGAACAAGTGAAGCACTGTGAATACTTTCCAGATGCTCTGTATGTCCATGTTAGACAGAAAGTTGAAGGTTAGAAAAGAAAGTTTAAAAAAAAAAAGCTCATCATTGATGTCCAGGTTGTCGATTTATAAAAGTACTTGGGTACAGCACTACTTTGTGGATTGCCATTTTTTTTTGTTTGTTTTTTAATCTTATTACTCTGCCTACTCATAGTACTCTTGTGTCTTCTTGTGATTTTTCCTTGATATCTTTTACACTCTTCTGATTTCATTTTTTTCTGTGGTTTTTCTTTGTCTGAATCAAGAGTTTAAGTATATGGAGGATAAGTATTCTGTGTAGTTCACACAGCCTTCTTATCCTGTGAGTTAGAAATAACAGAACCTGACTTTATCCTCAAATTACTCAAAAACAGCTAGGCAGTCAGCTCTATACCCGAAGTTGGCTTTATACTTAAAAGACTTAACTGAGAACAAAACAGAGAAAAACTGGTGTGTACAAGACGAAACCTGTATTAAAATATTGTTACCCTCACCTGCCACTTTATTAGGTACTGAGTTGGGTCCCCTTTTGCCTTCAGAACTGCCTGATTCTATACCACTATACTGTGGTATAGATTCAACAAGGTGCTGGAAACATTCCTCTGAGATTTTGGTCCATATTGACATGATAGTATCACACAGTTGCTACAGATATTTCAGTGCATCCATGATGCAAATCCACTGCATCCTAAAGGCACTCAATTGGATTGAGATCTGGTGACTGTGGAGGCTATTTGAGTACAGTGAACTCATTTTCATGTTCAAGAAACCAGTTTGACTGGTACACTTTGGTCATTAAGGGATAGACATGGTCAGCAACAATACTCAGGTAAGCTGTGGCATGCAAGCAATGCTCATTTGGTTCTAAAGGGCCCAAAGCATGCCAAGAAACCAGCATGAGCCATTGATGCAAGGCAGGATGGATCCATGCTTTCATGTTATTTACACCAGATTTACCCCATCCCAATGTTGCAACAGAAATCGAGGCTCATCAAACCAGGCAACATTTTTCCAATCTTCTGTTGTCCAATTTTGGTGAGCACATGTGAATTGTAGCCTCAGTTTTCTGATCTTAGCTGACAGGAGTCGCACCGGTGTTGTCCTCTGTAGCTGCTTCAAGATTCGACGTGTTGTGCATTCAGAGACGCATAATGTGTAGAACACGAGTGGTTATTTGAGTTACTGTTGCCTTCTATCAGCTCGGAGCATTCTTCTCTAACCTTTGGCATCAACAAGGCATTTTCACCCAGAGAACTGCTGCTCACTGGAAATGTTCTCTTTTTCTGACCATTCTCTGTAAACCCTGAAGATGCCTGTGCAGGAAAATGGATCAGTAGATCAGCAGTTTCTGAAATATTCAGACCAGCTCATCTGGCACTAAAAACCATGCCACAATCAGAGTCAATTAAATCACCCTTCTTCCCTTTTGAACTTCAACAGGTCATCTTAACCATGTCTAAATACACATGCTACCATCTGATTGAATTAGGTTTTACAGGTATACCTAATGAAGTGGCCAGTAAGTGTCTCTTTTGAAAACAGCAAAAATTGATACGTTTTTGTTGTTTTCACAACCAAAAGTGTTTACTACATTTTTTTCGGGATTTATGATAACTTAAAGTTAAGACTCAAAGATAAGAGACTTATTTAGGGCAGCAGGGATCTTTCTCTCAGTTGTTATAAAAAGACAGTTAGATTTTGTCCTGCAAAAGTCACTGTTCATTCACCAGTAGATATATCGCTGCATTAGCCAGAATCCGCTTTACAAAAAAATAACCTTCTGTTGCTTTACATGGGGACACACCATTTCCTGCCAACGAAGGATGCGGTCTCTGCCTCCACCTATGTGTTCAAGTATTACAGGATTGTGACAAGAGGGGAGCTAACCCCTGAGAGCCATACCTATGCTCTAGTCAGGAGTGAAATGATAGCTCTTTGCCACACATTGAGAACCAGTGGGAAGAAGAAGCTGGAGGAAGGTAGCCCTAAGAGGATGAACCGTGGGATTTAGAGTCCTGTGGGTAGGGCAGGATGCCAGATATACTAGCTGAAAGTCCTGTGGATCAGATGAAGCTGTCAAACAGGGCAGTGAGATGAGAGAGCCATGGGGAGAGGGAGCTTGGAGATGGAGGCCAGGCAGGGAAGCTCGACAGATAGCAGAGACAGAGAGCTTAGGCTGAGGATCAGGGCTGTTTTACAGGAAACTGTCAAAGGTAGGAAGAAAAAGGGAGCTGAGATAGGGTGTGACTAGAGAATCAATGAGGTGAATGGAAAGTTCAACACAAAATAATTCCCACAAAGATTAGATTAAGAAAATCATTTAAGCTAATTTTGGGCTTAAATTATTATTATGAATGAATGCACAGGGGACAACTGTGTGGAAACAGGTCACGCTCCTAAAATTAGCTGCCAACTTCATCTGAAACCTCTCGAGTAACAAGATATAAAGGGTCAGGCAGTGAAAATCTTAGAGTAGACCGACAAGACATATGAGCTGTGTTTAACACATCCTTATATGTCTGGACTCATTCAGGGACCCTGGGAAAGTAGTGTTAAATTACGCAGAAGGAGGTAGCAGGACCTTGTCAGGACATGGCGTGGCATTGTGGAGAGAAAAGCGGATGGACGTGGCACTGGTTTGTGCCCTCCGGAGTGCCCTGTCAGGCCTCATGACCACATTGTGCAACCACACACAGATGCCCCCACACACACGCACACACAGACATTACAATGGAAGAGGAGAGATTACAGGGCAAAAGAGGGAAAGGGAGCCATAGGCTTATTATCGCCTTCCCCTTTAACCTCTGGAGTTTTGCACTTTAAAGACTCTCCTTGTTTCTCCTGATTGCATATTTTTGTATTTCAGCCTTGCCTGTCCTTAAAGGCAGTGAAAATCACAGTACTGAAAATTATGAAATCCAGAATCCAATACATTCATTAGTCTTTTGCAAACTTTTGACAGTATGTTAAACTTAAAGATATTATCTGACTGATATTCACCACTCAGTTTTTGTCTCTGTGCAATATACTGTATGTATAATTTCTGATGTAAGTACAGTAGCCCATTATTGGTGCATTTTGTCATTACACACATTCCCCAGATGGTTGGTTTGTGTCTATAGAAAATAAGATGCTATTATTAAACACCAGTGTCATTACTGTATATAGCCACCAGGGACACAGCAATCACTACCTGCTTTGTTCTGTTTTTCTGCTTTGAAAACAAAGTGTTTTGTTATTCATCTTAAAATTAAAGTCCTTCATTAAACATAAATGATTAATTAGCAGCTGCCACCAAAACTTACACTGAAACGCCATATAAAGCCTGACACACTGCTTATTGATCAGCAAAGCATTGATCATACAGCCTGACACACTGTTGCACTACTCATTAGGCCAGAAGTGAACATTAACATGCAGCCACATTAACTAAAGTCAGGTGTTTCCTAATCATTTACATAACACTGGGCAAAAGCATCAAGCTATTTAAAGTAGATTTCTGACCAGATCTGGTTTGTTTGCTATCAGTAGTGAGAAGCTGGGATGCCTCTGGATCATTTTGGTGAATAGCTTTAATCCTGTTGCTGTTCTTGATTTATTTAGTTATTAATTTTTTGGGTTGTCTAACACAATACCAGTGCTTCATCTGGTATGTCCACTGCAGGCCATGTTCTGCACAAAGCCTTTGTGAATTTTAGGAAATTTCACATGATCCTTTTTTTTTGTATTCTTTGCATTTAATTTGGACATTGAGGATGCTGTCCTGTACTGCAGCCTTGACTCCTAAACTACATTTTTTGCATTCTAAATGTTACCCAATGCAAAGTTTAATTGAATTTAAATTTACACTGGATTAGCAATATTAATGCAATTTCCAATTTTGCATATGAGAGAAAATGGAGTCCACATAAAGTGTTGTCATAATGTATCGAAGCACATAGTGTGTACATGTCCTTGTTCCTTCTCTGTTGTTCTCTTCTACCTCTGTCCACAGTTTCTGTCTGTGTCTTTGTCTGCTTCAAGGTGCTACAGAATGTCATTCAGCCCTCAGTCTGATTCGCTATTGTACTGCGTGGAGCAAAAACCTTGATGTGAAAAGTTGATGCTTAGCTGATAGACATGGTCAGACCTTTTGGCTGGGGTTGTTGCATACAGCCAGTGAATGTCGTGCTCTGATATATCTGCAGCATCACTGCTGAATGAGGTATTGGAAAAACAGCATAAAAGTGGAATAGTTTGTTTTTTTATGGCAAGGGTATGGAGCCAATTTCATTCAGCATTCAGCATATTCTGCGACACTTCAGGGGTTACAAATCGGATTAATAAACGCCTAATTATTTTGAAAGGAAATTCCTCTGGCTTTAATCGAATATTAATCATTGCTTATCGTTGTCTTTTAGTCTCACTTAATTACCATCCTTTTTTGCTTTTTGCATTTTTTTTGTCTGTTCTCTAGGATGTGCACAGATAAAATGGTTAGTAATGGCATGGCTGAGTCACAGCTTTTATTTTTAATACACTCGATTATCCATGTTTTTTTACTGCACCCAAACCCAGTTTTATAGTGGATAAGACCTTGAATGTTTTTGCTATGCTATACATTAAGGCATTTTCAAACATCCATCCATCCATCCATTCTCTTCTGCTTATCCAATTCAGGGTCGCGGGGGGGGGGGGGCTGGAGCCTATCATTTTCAAACATAATATAGAAAAACAGTATGGAAAAAGTATTTCTTCTGTAAATGAAAACATTGTGGATGCTGAAAACTGTCATTTAATATAAATTATAGATAGTGCTTATGTAAAAATGCTGAAAAATACTGTATTTCCTTTACACTTTTACTAAAGCACTCTACTTCAAGGTTTAAGGTGTCAATTCATTGAGTGATTTTAACAAGATAAATTTAATCAAAGCACAAATCAACCTACATCCCCATTTCCAAAATAGTTAGAAACTTGTGAAAAATGTAAATACAAACAGAATGCAAAGATTTGCAAATCATTTAAAGCCTGTATTTAATCAAAAAAAAATTACAAAAACAGTATATAAGTTGTTCAAAATGTTATAATTAAAAAAAAAATACATGTTCATTTTTAATTTGATCTGAGCAACATGTTGGGACAGAGGAAGGTTGCATCACCTCTTCTTTTAACACTCCAAGTGCTTCTGAGGAGACAAACTGCTTTAGTTTTAAAAGTGATTTTTTTCCCCCCATTCTTGCTTGATATATAATTTAAATTGCAGTTAGAGGCAGTCTTTGATGTATTTTCTTTATTTCATAATGCACAGTTTTTATTAAAGGGTGACATTTGGGCTCAGCTACAGGCTGGGATAAAGGCTGTGCCACTTTAGTCACTCTTTTACAACAGATCTGTGCTGTTTCGGTGTAGAGCACGGTTTTGCGTTTTCTTGCAGAAATAAGCAAGACTTTCCCTTGAAAAGAGAATCCCGACTGCACACAAAAACAGCCAAGCAATGATGCAAACAAGAGCACCCAGACTTTCCAATATTTCCAGTGTTTGTTACTTTAACTTCACTGGCTGCAAATATCTCTCAAAACTATGCCCAAAAACAGAACAGTTTCTGATGCGTACGCTGCAAATAATGCACTGTTTTAAAATCTGTTTTTTGCATGTTAATCTAGAAGTTTTTAAATTTTAGAAAACATAAAAACGTAAAAAATCAGACTTTTGGACTTTAACCTGATTTTCACATGCTGCGTCACACGTTTCTCCAAAAGCTATATATAGCCTTCAGTATTGTTAATGCATTAACAGCAAGCTATTTCAGTCATGCATGCCACGTGCTTTCATCATGCATCCCCAAACTATGCTGGCATTTAAAATATGTGCTGATGGTTCATTTTCTCTTTAACCCAGGGAATGCAGAAGGTAGCGACATTTGTGGATTATGTTTGTAAATGTTGTTTTTAAATTGCATCTGTTGATGCAGTAGCACTAATGACGTGCTGCCAAGAGACCCACTTTGTATTGGTTTTTGGCTTAATTTTTAGAAGTTACTTATTAATGTAATAATTGGTGACATGTCCCTTTTTGTTTCTGTATAATAGTGCACAACTTTTCTGAACTTTTCTGAAATGCGTTGTTGCCAGCATCAAATTGAAAAAAAATTTTATATAAAAGAAAAAAAACATTTCTCTATTTCAGCATCTCATATGATTTAAGTACTATTTTCATTTAAATATAGGATTTAAATAGTTTACATTTTTGCATGCTGCTTTTATTTACATTTTACACGGTACCCTGATTGTTTTGCAAATAGGGATGTAAATGGTTTGCATTTATTGTTAGATTATATAGGAAGAGTCATTTTTTCTTTTGGTGCCCATCTTTCACCTGTGGCTACACAAAGAGATGGACATTTTTGCCATCCTATCACATGTGGAAACTAAGGCATTTGTCTCCAGGGCACTGACTGACCACACGTACAAATCTTTGCTGTGTCCTACCCGAATATCCCCTGACGTGTCGCTCCAGCGCCCAGGGAGTATGATTTAACCTGATTGGCTAGCTCTGCTGGAAGGCATGATTCTGGCCTGTCCAATACCGTACATCACTGTGGCCTAGGGGCACTGAGGACTGAGAAAAGGGGGAGTAGGATTTTATCCTGGTCCAGTTGACACCGGTGATTTATACGAAGGAAAAGTCTGTTGGTTGTATGGTTTTTGGGAGATTTTTGCCTACTATTTTGGAGTTTTTTACAGTTGGCATTCACTTGGGGGGTTTTCTGTTTCAAATCCATGTTGTCTCTCTACTTTCCTGTGTCTTGTTCTCTCACACAGTTTCCTCCTCTTAACACTTCACATGCTCTCATACGCATATGTGCAAACGGTGTGCAATCTAGCATGTGCTCTTCTTTTGTTTCTCGATTGTGACACACAGTGCTTTGGGCCAAACTGGGGAGCACAAGGGATGCTTAGCCTGATTCTGTCTCTCTCAGTGCCCCTGGATGCCCTGCAGGCCAGAGGAGATGGCCTGGGAAACTTTGCCATGTGCCTTGCTTACATCATGTATGACAAGTCTAGAACTGCCCTCTCTGTTTGTCATTGTAAAAATAGATCATTCAACTTGCTTTATGTGTTTGCTACTCTTCTCCAATGATTGAGTAAAATTGTTGTATTAAAACCAGACAACCAGGAGTGCTGGTATTTCACTAATATTTGCATTATACTGTTTTTCTCACTGTATTACTCTTTCAATTTGGTTTTATATATTGGTTTTATATATATATATATATATATATATATATATATATATAAATCCTATCCACAAATGCAAGCTAAGTAATAAGAAAAGGGCTGGCAAAGAGTGCAAAGAGAAGCTGATTAATGAACTCCTTTTCCTATGCCACAACCTAGCATGATGCATCCACTGGGTGGGTATTGCCAACCGTGTCTTTTTTTTGTTTTTCTGTCCTGCAGAAAATACCAGACTACATTTAATAACAGCAGCAAACTATACTCTCTACAAATGAGCTATGCCACCCACCTTTCCTTTACCATAACATCTTCAAAGAGGTAGATGTAGAGAGTGGTGGTTATCATTGTGAGGGGAGATGTAGAGCGCAGCCGATTATCCTCTAATTAACGCTGATACCTCCCTCATGGACAATGTCCCATCTCATCAGTGGGCTGCTGCGTCTTAATGTTAGGTGCTAACTGCCTCTTTCGCATATGTCAGTCCTCGTTAAGGGACTATGGCATGCTGTAATGTCCTTCTGTTTAATGGCTTGTAAAAGATGGTTAACCCTCACTATTTAGCTTTTCTCCTTTTTCTCTTCTGGGTGCCACAGCGAGATGACAGATACTGTATGATCGAGCACTCTTTAGGGGACTTTAATTGCAGGCAAACAAGGATGTTGATAGAAGGTAAATTATTGCCCCCATAGCCATACGTGTGCCACATTGTTAAACCAGGCAGAGTCACAGTTTGGTTACAAACAACTTGTTAGTGTCAGTGTTATTAGCAGTTAAAAATGATTAGCTGTCTATTACTAAATTATTCTTCATACTAGGTTGATTCATGAATAATGTACAGTTTTACCACAGCTATTCTATAATCATTAACAATGACACGTGAGTACACGTGTAACTCCCCCTCCCTGAACAATTAAATGTTTTCCTTTTGAACTTCACTTCTGCATTCATTAACCAGTAAGCATGTCTCAGAAATCTATTACTCAGTATAACTTTTACTCTTGCCATTAGTCTGTAAGGCAGTCACACATGAACTGTCACTTCTCTGTATGTGTGTCTTCACTAGACAACAGTAAGAATTCTTCTAATGTCAAGAGCAGTGTTTCTTTTTTCTCTTGGCATCTCCTCACTCACCCCCTCTCCATCCCCCCACCCCTACCTCCATCTATGCATTCTTGTTGTATTATGAAAAAAGCAAACACAATTATTTTTGATTTCCCGTTTGCCTGAGCAGTACATTTGGCCCACCCCTCTCTCTCCCGACCCTCTTGATTGAGGGCTAATGAAAAAGCTGTCCTGAGCGTCGCTCCCTCCCTGTATCCATTAAGAATAATTAGACGGGAACAATTTTGATGCCTGTAACCTCGGCGAGTGTGGCTAATGGTGTTATAAATTGCTCCTTGTCCTGGGCCCTGCAAGCATTGGCGCGCGGCAGTGGGGGCGAGACGCTTAATTCAAAAGCACTCTGTCAACAGCACTGATTTGTGTGGTTAATGAGAGCGTTTAAAACAACAGGCGCAGCTCATGCATCCTAATGCTGATGGCAGGAGCAGGTTCGATAAAGAGGCTTGTCCACCATAATTAGCCGCGACAAACGCCCAGGATTAAGAGACAGGGGGCCGAACATAGTGTGCCCTCTTAAAATGAGCCCCGTTTGCTCTCACTCTCCCTTTGCCTCTGTTTGACTGACTCTCTCCTTATATCCTCTTTAACAGCATGAATAACTGCATTTTTCTGTCATCTGTCTCTTTTGGTCAGACAAATTGAATGCCATATTTTCTTTTAGAATTCGCTGTAGCTTTTCTTTCATTTTTTTCCTCTATGTATAATAAATGTTTCTGAGGCAGAAGGAAGATTAAAGTCCAACAAGGCTCTTTGGGACAGGGGCTGCTGGTAGGGATACATGCTCTCTTCTCACAAAATGTCACATTTTCTCCCCTTGAGTCAACCTATTTCTCCGGTGATCTTCATTAAATTTTTTACTCTCTGCATTGAACTGGTCTATCTGTGTCCCTCTACCTGTGCATCTTAATTTATTCCCTCCGGTCCATCCCTCCCTCACTCTCTCTTTGATCCCCATTTTCATTTTTGTCCAGTTTCTATAACTCGCTGTCAGCATTTACAGCAGTAAAGGGGTATGATGGCTATATGCCTGTGGGTTAAAGGCCTCAGGCTAAGATGTAGGAAAGTCATAAAACTTTAGCAAGACCTGAAAGCTGTCCCTTTGTGCTGAATTGAAGAGTAGGAATGATATCCTGAGACAACAACTCAAAGAAATGAAAAGTGTTTTCATACATTTTTTATTGTCAAGGTAAAGAAGGGGAAAAATAAACAAAACAGGTGTAGAAACTGATTCTGATCTCAGGGGCTTTGATTGCAGTGGACCTGAAATTGTGTAAAATTCTTAAGATTGGGGTGACATTTATCCTTGCTAGTCTTCTCTGTGTCTTAAAGGGGACTTTAATATGTTTTAATCAGCTGCATTCTGCAGAAGCTCTTCCAAAGGACTGTGTATGTGTCTCTGTAATGGATGGAGAAGGAGAGAGTGACAAAGCCAGGCCCGTTTTAAAAGGTGTTCAATTCCCCTGTAAATGCAGGCTGACAAGATTAATTGAGCATTGCAAATGGTAAACTCTGATACCCACACCTCAAAAAATGGGAGCGCATGCACGCAGATGCAGGTGTTGACACAGTAATACACATAAACACACCAACATACGTAAACACACTCATATATGCATACAAATGTGTACGTATTGTTTTAATAAACACACCTTAATGTGCACATACCTACAAGTCTGCACACCAGTGTGCTTCCTTGCACATACATACAGCACACGTGCACGCACACCCCTGCTGGCCTCCCTCAGCCTACTTCGGAGTGTCTTGCCCAACACAAATGACTTGATGGGCAGTTAAATGCAGGGGTCGAGGGTTAAATGAACACCGTTGTTTATGAGGATGTGTTGTGAATCCATTTGCATTCTAATATTTGCTCTGTTCTGAAGACACACACATGCAGACACACACATACGCACAGGGTCCGTTATGGGCAAAAGGGAGGTTGTGAAAGGAGGGGAGATGACTAGTGGACGGCTTGTTTTAAAATCCCATTATCAAGTTATTTATGGAATTCATGGCCTGACAACCTCTGTGACCTTGTTTTGTTAAACATGAACCAGACACAATTCCAACACGTGGTGCTGCCTATTAGCTTTTGTTTTCAATAGCCTTAAAATGTCAGCAACTTCAATCACCCTTTGGGCAGCTTTCCACTTGTGTGTTTTGGCCCTCATCAAATGAGCACACGGTGCACATATACAAACACAGTCTTTCACATTTAGATGTATGTATGTGTAAGAGCACACATGCATGTGGCCATAATCACTCACAGGCATAGCATGTTTGCATGGAAGCATGCACACTTGCACAGAAATATAAAATGTACACACATGTACAAACAACATTTACACACACAAAATTCAAAATGTATGGATTCCCACTCCCTTCAACTATCTCAAAACAAGGCCTCTAGACGTCATCCAGATGTCATCCCGCCCCAGACCAGACCCCATTACTCCTTGTCTGTATTTGTGTTTGTTTGGAATTTAACCCAATCTCTATGACTAGTCATGAGCTGACCGACACATAAGGAGGAAATACATGCAAATCCAACAACCTCTTTACCCTAATGCCCCTGTTTAAACATGGAAGGCCCTTTCATTTCCCAGGAACACACATAAGTCAGCAACAACTCATTACATGTAAACAAATTGAGGGATTATTCAAAGATGTTTGACTTACAAGGTTGTTTTCAAAATTGACTTGGTAACCACCTTCACTTTACGTGTTAAAAAAAAAAAAGTTTTATTTGTTTCTGTTATGATTTACTGTATATTTGTGTATTTTTGTTGGGGGGTTACACCATCTGAATTCTGTCACTTCCTGACCTACGTCTGAGGAAGGCTGTGGCTGTGCAGTGTGTGCGGCCTGGGTCATAGCTGGAAATGGATATCAAGTATTTATTATCCCATGCATTGTCATCTTGTAGTACATCAGAGTTGTTCATTAACTTTCTGTTGTATTGTATTCACTGAGATTTATTCTGTTCTGCACAAGTCACAAATGCATATGATCCTATTTGATCAGCATCTTTGTTTGATTTTATCATCTTATTATTATTATTATTATTATTATCATAAAAAAACACTCTGGTACGTATTACTATTCAAAAAAGGAAAAAAAAAAAGTGCAGAAGGCTTCTAACTGCACACTTTACTCTTAACTGTTAAATTCTATTAGCAAGTTTCTCCTTTTAATCCCTCATTCCTCAGGTTGCTCCAATGTATAATTACACCATTCACTGTATAAATATATTATGATTGTGCCTGTATCAATGAAGAACAGAGATCTTACATTGTGAATAGTTTCACAATGTTCCCGGGCTCCATCATCTCTTTCTTGTTATTTGCCCACAAAACTCTGAGCAACGCCACTGGCAAAGAGCAAGTATTTGAACAGGGGAAAAGTAAAATCGAGCCACAGACTGCCCCTGTGTGTGTTGCATTATTTAACGAGGCCCCAGCTGTGAGGCATGGAAGATTAAATCCCCCACATTCTAACATATGCCAGCTAAAAGACTTTAACACCAGTGTGGGCCAGTGCCACCAGGCAGAAACAGACTAAAACAACAACGTGTAAGCAGCCCTCATGTACTTCACGATACTTTTCTAACCGTTTGAGAAGATCAAGCCTAACACTGATTAACATTTAGTGATCAAATGTGGCAGCTATAGGTCTGCCACCGGCCAAACTTCACTATGCAATGTCAATCCATTATGTATTGGATAAAGAATATATTTAATGGTTTAAGAAATGAATACATTATCCTTGGGTTTTTTTTACAGCCTACAACACTAACCAGACATTAACAACTGTTTGAATGTTGATCTTAGGTTTTTCCACAATTTCTCTAAGACTTAAAGAATAACTTAAAAATAATAAACAGGAAAGTTATTTTATCTAAATGCAACTTAAGTATCATACTGAAAAAATGATTTTACAAACACTCTCTTTGAATAATACATGGTCACTAAACAAATTTGAAACTCACAAGAAATTCCCCAAATAATTGAAAGCAAATTAATTTTAGTGTTTAATCATATAATGTAGATAAACTGTTACTGAGCTACCCAGTAGACACTAGAGTGCAGGTTTTAGATATAACGATATGTCATTGTTTTTATTCCCAAAGTAAGAAAATATAAAACAGCGATGTAATGTAAATTCGACTGAGCTTGTGAGTGAGGTCAACAAAAAAGAATTGGCGGACTGAACTGTACCAAAAATTTACTTAAACAAATAATAAAGGTAAAGATTTATATATTGGTTGGCCATTTGATTTTAAAACACGAGGGATGGATAATGCTCTTTGACTTGAATAACTTCAACAATATATTCTACAGTTTCATATCAATTTGTATAACAACAAAATAACAATGTATAATATGTCTGTCTCAAGCATTTATGCTTCTGCAGTATATCCAGAATAAAACCAACATGTTTCTGGGAAAAAAACAAAAAACATAAAAAACAACAACATCTAAATCATTCTATATTGATTGTAGCGTATGTATGTCTGTATGTTTGTTCCTGAACTCCTCCTAGCCGACTCCTTCAATCTTGATGAAACTTGGCCTATAAACTACCCAGTGGGGATTGATTAAAATATTTACTTCAAATAAAAAGTACTGTTTCTTTTTCTGTGTATTTGTATATAGAATCTGTGTGATCGAGGCCATGAACATAATTGAACGTAACGTTTGCATGTTCATATGCACGTTACACATATGTTTTAACAATCACCAGAGGGTTTAAGTTTTATCAACTGGCAAGTTTTTTATTTCCTGTCTGGCTCGCCTTTACCATTCTACACCATTACCTGAGGGTGAAAGACAGTCACAATCAGATGACAGAGAGATGGGAATCTTTCTGGACATTTGCATGCTACGTACGTACGTAGCAAAATGTTGAAAATTGTGCCCTTTCCTCTTTTAGTGACATGTAGTTTTAAAAACTGCTCAGTATCATATTTAGTAGTAATTTAGTAGTAATTAAGCTATTTAGGCTAATGATTTATAAGTAGATCAACATTTACAAATAACAAAAAAGATATGTATAACAATCAACAAAAATAGATGACAATAATATGAACTGTACCACATACAGTGCTACTATTGATAACTATAATGAAAAGTCATACACTCTTGCAGTGGTTCTTAATTTTTTTTTCTACAATGCCCCAGAATTCAGAAGGTGAAAAAGCCCCCTCTCACTGACAATTTCTAGCAATCATAACCAATAAAAATGCATCCAAGCTGAATCTTCGTGAAAGTTCATCACATTAGCATCACCAAGCTCTTGTTTCTTTATTTCCTCTACAAAAACCACATTCATTCAACTCACTCCATTTTACCCCTGTTTATTAGTGTTCACCCTGAAACCTATGGTGGTAATAACCCAGGGTTTTTTTCACACCTTGGCTCATGTGACGACTCACATGATCAATAGTGGATTAATGACCACCACTCAAGAGACAGCCCCCACTAGGGTTTAAATACCTGGGACTCCCCACCATTTAGTTTTAGAACTGAAGAAGCCTTTTGGATGAAAGGTGAAACGTCTTCAAACAACTTAAAGAAGTCCAGTTGCCTTCTTTCAAACCCTTAGACTACCATGACCTGGATGACTGAGAACCTACACAGACATACCCCTGTTTATCTATGCCCCACCTGCAGTAGCTCTAGTCCCACCAGTGGGTCCTGTCCCACAATTTGAGAATCGCTGCCTATTGATTCCTCTACCCAGCAAAGATTGTTCATTCAAGTGACTGCTTTCTTTTTTTGAATGTGATAGTCACATTTTCTCTGAAATATCATTGCAAAACAGTTTAGCAGTGAGGGGATTCAGGAAGCAAACATATCTCAACATGACCATATATTCTGTTGAATTAATTTACCCCATGTTGACAGTGCAAGCAACACAATCAACAAATCACTTCAAGTCCATTTATTCCCCACAAAGTGGATGACAGAAAATGCCACTGTGTGAACAATCAACAAGCTTGTAAACATGGCTCAAGTGTTCACGGTCATCAGCTGTTGTGAGCTACTCAGATTTCTGTGCTTCCTCCTTTCTTTATTGCTCGAGATTGGCCTCATTACAGTAATTATATGTTTAAACGTTGTGAGAATTAAGTTCAAATAAGGCCTGGAGAAAGCTTGCATCATCTGCAGGGGTTGATAATAGTCTAATTGAATATCAGCTTGTTTCACTTTTTCTGCATGTTGCAGAAATTTGTATCAGAGCAGACAAGCAGATATGTTTGTAGTCAGTAGCATCTTTTATAGTGAAGAAGGAATATGATTTACTGTACAAAAAATATACAATTTAATTTGCACTTGCACTGACATGTATGTGCAGTTTGAAAATAAAAGACACACACACACACACACACACACACACACACACACACACACCCACACACACACCCCACACCCCACACACACATTGACTCGCTGATAAAACCCTGGGACGTTGCAGGTGCAGGTGGTTGTCACTGCCCCAGGAAAGAGTCATTTTCACTGAAGAAGAGGTGCCAAGATACAGTAACTGGGTACAGGCCAACAACTGGGTAACTACTTTGCAGAGAGGAGAGAGGAAACTGAAAAAGCAAGAGAAGTTTTTGAGCAGCACTGACATGTTGACTACAGGATGAACCGAGTTCAGAGTCCCAATGCCTAATGTACTCTTACTTCCCTAATTTCAAGTTAATGCAGTGATATTGATTCTTTTATAGTTTTAAATAATTAGCTTCTTTGTATAACTGACTCAAAAGTGTTTGCAGATAATAAAATAAAATAAAATATATTTAAAACAAAGCAGCATTATACAAAGTGTAGTGTGGTGTTTCCAGCGTTCCATTACTGCTGATTGTTAAGTTGCCTTTCAATGCACTCTTGCGCTAAAATCACCTGACCTCATTTAATACAGAATTTGTTGGACATAGTTATTGTGAATTTTTTGTATGAAAAGAAAAAAATGTGATGCTACAGGTCAGAAACAGCTATCTTCTTCTTTAAACAAAGAAATCATGCTTATATAAAGCTAGTAGTGAAAGACCATGCAAAATGATGCTCACACTGGCCCCAAGTAAGCAGATTAAGCTTTTTCAACAGGGAGCAAAGGCTAAGATGAACAGGCTTGTAGCATCGTACATAAGCAGAGGAAATGTTGGACAGTGTATCTCAGGAAACAGTGCAGGCTACTAAGAAATGTCCTTCTATAGCAAGAAATGTCTAATACATTGGCTTTTTTTCTTAGAAGAACCCCAACACTAATCAGTTCACAAGCAGATTTACTTTTTTAAAAACAATGGTGTTTAATAGGCCTCTTGGTGCCCTCAGGTGACAAAATATGTCAAGCATATCTTTAGCATTTTATTATGTATTTATTTATTGTTACTTCTCAGCCAGCATACACTGATATCAATATATCTTTAATGCTGTTACAATGACCAGGCAGTTCATTGGTTTAGTTCAAGGGCCATTGGATTCAGGGTAACAAATCAGTCAGACTGGCTTCTGCTGTTTCCCATACATAGTCAAAACTTATCTATTTTTATTTTTTATTTTACTAAACACTTAGTAATTTTGACCCTTCAGTGTATTAAAGGCATTTTTATGTCTATGTTTATCAACTGTGAGTGCAGTCCAGATTTTTCTCTGGGTATTTTCTAACATGGAAATACAGAATCTACTTTTCCTTATGCATTCAGCACATCAGAGTAGGTACCAAAGCTGTTGTACACACAACATTGTTGGCTCCAATCTGTACTGAAACTCCCCACCGGATCCAAAGGTGGTCCACAGGGCCTTGTGGGCAGAGAACCTTCTCCTCTGCCTCCACCCCTTATGTTAGATACCTCTCTGGGGAGTGTATATGTGTGAGTATGTGTGCTAGGTGTGGCAGCACTCCCCAGTGTAGTGTTGGCCTCAGGCAGCACAAGGTAACATCAAACGATTCTTCTCTTTATGACTTATTTATTTATTATAGCAGCTCACTGTGACGTGTAGGAGAGAGAAAAAGAGAGAGAGGGAGTTTGTACTTGAACAGACTTGTGTGCATTTGTCACTGGTGCCGGTTTGTTTTCATCCTGTCCTCAGACACCACCACCGGTTGCAGAAGCATCCTCCCTGGTGGGGAGCAAAATGAGCCAAGGGAGAGTGGGGGGTCCCTGTAACTCCAACTATGGGATCCCCACAGGTCTCTCTGCTCCAGCTTCCACTGTGTTCAAAGAGTGTGGGAACCTCCCTCATCTGCTGTAACTACCTTCCCAGAGCAGGCAGATACACAGAAACACATAAAACTGAAGAAGAGAGATGTTTATTGGCTGTGTCACCTTGGGTGAGACTGATTTTCAAGGCTTGCTCCATGCCATGCACCCTGGGAAAACGTCACATAGGAAACACCTGCTGCTAGACTTTGACATACAGAAGTCACAGGAAACAAGCAAATATGACAAGGTAAATCCTCCAAGACTGGCAGACATGACACCAAAATCCAAAGTAAACATTCATGCCAACACATTTATTGTGTTTACTGAGTTGTCCTTGTGTTTTTTTAATTACTGCAGTTTAAGATTCAAAATGGAAAATTCAATTTATATTTGCCACATAGACTGAAAATGTAACATTAAAGAAGATTAGAAGAAAAAGATAAATCACTGACTATTAAAACAAGCAGGGTTTGGTGTCAAAATTTAACATTTTACTTAGTTCACTTGGTCTTCCTTGTGCGCCGGGCTTTTATTTGCAGTTCTTTGATTCGTTGTCCGGGCACTTCCTCTTGTTATGCTTATGGGCTTCTCAACAGAAAGCCCAGGGAAATTCAGGGCTCCTACCTACTTTACCTGTGATGAATCGCATTACTGCTGGACCAAGTGTCAGCCGAGCCCTTTGCTAAAAAATCGACCAGCTAAAATGGGTGGACGGGAAGCGGTATGGCAGAGCACTTCGTCCCGACACCTCCCCCACCCTCTCCCTCCTTCCAAATGAATATCCAACCTCGTCCTCCATAAAGTGCATTAGGCATAGAGAGTCATTAGTACAAATGGGCACAAGGTACTTCTGCAAGGGGGCTGTGTGTGTGTATGTGTGTGTGTAATGGGGATGCAGATGGGGAGGGCTGCCAAGCTGTAGGATACTTGCATCTCTCTTGCCCCTTGCTTGGTTTGCCCACCTAATCCTCTCTCTACACACACATACATAAAACTAGTCTGTGAATCTGCACCTATCCCTATTCACACACCTCCTTCTCCTCTGCCCCCGACTCCCACCCCACCCACAATTCCTGTGGAGAAGACAGGGTGCCCCCCTGCCCCTTGTTCTCTCCTGCTGCGATGGGGAAGTGCATCCTCATTTAATAATGTATCAGAGAAAAGACAGAGCGAGAGAGAGAGCTCTGACCCAGACGAATGCAGCCTCTCCATTATTTAGCATTTACAGACACCTTCCAGCTCATTTCTGACTCAATATTTAATATAGCACTAGGAGAGGGAGGGCATTCTCTAATACTCAAACCCACTTGATTTTCCACTGTTAGTTTGTATTTTGGCCTAATGAAAAAAGAAGGTGCATATGTACATATTTACAGACAAGCATGGGCTAAAAGTAGGGGACAAATGGGTGATGCATTTTTGTGCAAGCGTGTTGGAAGAACTGTAGGAGTGATATGTAAACAGACATATGCACACAGGAAGTGAAAGAGCTCACAGTGACAGGAATATATGTTAGCCCTCTGTTTTTGTTCTGCTGGGTTCCATGTGAAAGGACAGATGAGAGAGGCATGTGTGTGTGGAGGGGAGTTGTCGTGGCTGTAGCTATATGCCTCAATGGGGGGTCCTTGGCACGGATGGACAGACAGTCTTGAAAAGCATGACTCCTGGTTTGTCACCATGGCCTGCTGGGACCAGCAGCCCCACACCCCTCCACTCTCCCTTTTGTCTGTCACAGATACATCTCTACAACACCTTGAGGTCAAATGTTTTAACCATCCATTTGAACACAGTGAAAGCAAGTTTTTGCACCCTACTTTACATGGATTGCCTGCTGTGACTTTAGTAAATTAACTTAATTGGCTGGAATTTTTGTGAAAACAGTCCATATTGTGAAATTGAGATAAGTGTTTTCTCTGCTATTTCTCAAACAGCACCAGTGCTAACAGTGGCGCTCTCTGGACCCATGGCAATAATGCAAGCTGTTGGTGTCTTCTGCAACACACCCACAGGTGTAAGCTTTACCAGTCAAACACAATCGATTGACCTAATTTTGCCACCTGTAATGTTTATTAGGCAACACAATTTGTAAAAAAACAAACAAACAAGCAAAACAAAAACAGCCTTTGAACTAAAAGTAGCAGCAAAACAACCCCAAGACAAAAGCTTTCAGGTAATAGGAGCAATTCTTGTCTCTTCTAGCTTCATATAGAAGCTACTGTCATGATTTCCAGTGTCACCCAGATTGAAGAGACAGGTGAAGGAAATGACAGAAGAGTTGGCATTTTATCCATTTACAAAAGTATTATGAACCATGCTGCCACAATTGTTTTTCACAGATGGAACTGCCCTGTTTGCATGTGATTTATCATTGAACAGTTGCTCCTAGTGTTTTCTTCATAGCCTTGTTAGTGGTGTTTTTCTCTTGATGGTCTTGCAGCAGAAGAAAACAAATTTTCTGTCAAATTTGTAAATTTGTGGAAAAAAAGAATTTGAATTGTGCAAAAATGCTCTGGCTGTGTCTCTGGCTGTTTGATGGGTTTGGAATATGCGTTCCATGTTCACACCAGTGTGGTGAAACATTTGTTTACAGTGCAACTGAGACTACACTAGAGCATTTTTTTTTCTCCTAGCATGAAATGGATGCAGTACTGTTTGAGGTCATAAATACTAAATGATATTATCTTTTTTCCACAGTGTACTGGCTTTAATTTAAATATAATATGATCCCTATGACACTCTATATTAAATTTTAGTTTACATCCTTTAGTCTCGTTCTTGCCGTAGGAAATGGCCATTGGCGGTCGAACCATAATGCAACAGTGTTTTTCATATACAAAAAAAGACTTTTACATTTATTAGCAATTTTGAGGTTAAAGACTGAACTTAAATTGAAGGTGAAATTTTAAAACCATGAAACACTGCCCTTTTAAGCAGAGTAAAAGGCCACAGGTAAATCCTCTTATGCAAATAATAGAATTACACCTAACTTAATTCAAGTGCATGACCAGTTGATTTTCAATATCAATTGTATTGTTGTTAGTTGTACTTTCACGTCAGTGAGAATTGTTTTGTATTCCTTATTTATTGTCAAGAAAAATATAAATAATATATTAATTTGTAAGCAAACTGAGATAGCATACAACATAAACAAATAAATGAAAAGTGTGCTTTTTTTTTTTTTTTTAGTGTTGCTGCATGGTTAACAGGTCGGGAGACAACATTGCCTGCGCTGGCAAATATTAGAAAGTGGAGAATTTGCACCTTTTTTCAAAGTGTGTTTTACTCTGGGCCCAATTCACATGTCACATGAAATATTCATCACACTTAAAATTTTAGTGGAGTTAATAAATTCTCAATTAACTGCAACAAAGTGTTTGCCTGTGTGTGTTTCTCTTCCTGTCCGCATGACTACATGCATTCGTGAAACTCATTTAAGCATGTGAAAATGCATGGACAGTAGACCCAAACCTTCATGTGGATATATATGAAGGTATATGTGGATGCTCACATGCACATACAGCATATCAGTGCTTTAATCATGGCTCAGTGTGACACACTGAGCAGTTGGCTTAAGACCAGTGGCTTTTAACCTGGCAGATATGTCACGCTTGTGTATCATTAGCTGCGGGCAAAGGAAAGGAAGGACATGTAGAAAGAATGCAGGCTCTTTATATGCAAATATTTGGCCCTGGCTTGTCAGGGCTCACCCCTGTCCCTGTGACAACAGAGGGAGCAAGGAAACAGAGAGAGTGATACAGAAAGAGAGATGTGAAAGAGGGAAAGCGAGGGAGGCTTGCTCTCTATTTTGGTTCCTATGGGAAAAGCAGTAGCCAATGTAAATAATGCCCAGGCACCAACCAGAAGGAAGCTACATGCAAATGATGGTGAGTCTCACCATGTGTACCTGCCTGTGTGTGTGTGGCTGTGTGTTTTAAATTACTTGTTCAGTAGGCTATGTCTGTTACTCACCCACTCACTTATTCTGTCTCATTCTATCTGTCCTTTATTTCTGTTATCTTATAAATTCACTTCACCTTTCTCTGTCTTTTAAGGTTCTGTATTTCTCACAGTTTATACTATTGCACAACTTTCCTTGCCATTTCATTTGTGAGACAGCACAACGGCAAAATGCTGCTCTTACAGTATTGAGCTATTTCACTTTGTGAAAAAGCTCCAGGCAGTGTCATTTTTCAAGTCGTGTAAAAATCACTTTGTCAGGGGTGATATAAATTACCTAGATAAACGCTGTCTGACCAGCTCTACTCTTATAGCTCCATGGGTTTCCCATTTCTAGAAGGGGAGATAATATTACTTAATGGCACTTTCTTTGTGTGAATTCCCACATACAGAATTCACATAAATTCACTCACTAGACTTCAGAACTGACACATAAAAAAAAAAAAGTAATAATACAACTAAATAATAATCAAAAAATAGCCAGTCTACTGAATGGTCAGTCTTGGTTTTTTGTGTGTGTATATGTTATGTATGTGTGTGTTTTGTGAAAATCTGTGACTTGCAGGCTCATGTTAGTTCTTGGTTTTCAACACTGTTGCCAGCTGAGCTAAAGCTGTTAGCATGGACTCGCTAATTATTTAATGTGTTGCCTCATTTGTTTACATTATTTCCTTGTTGAATAATTGAAAACTGTACAATAACTCAGAGGATGTTTTTATGTGCTTTCCTGCTCATACAACCTCTCTTTAGCTTTGTTCTTATCTGCCTCACACAGTGTTCAGTGGTAGACAGTGTAAATCTAAGAAGTAAATGCTCTACTTTTTCTAGAATAACTCCAGTACATGAATATTAATCTATTTTTTAAGACAGGTTGTCTGCAAAGCTAGTCAGGAAATTTATTTCCATGGAAAAAAAAAAAAAGAAAAAGAAAAAACAATGAACCCAACAAACACATGGTGCTGAAAGTACTGTTTCACAAATCAGTCAACACATTCTTATTTACTACAACCTTGGTTATGTTTACATGTGCGTTGGGGGGTCACACACAGTCATATTTTAAACTATCAAACTCTGATTCAGAAGTACTTGTTTACTTTGAAAAAAATGAGAGAAGAGACTCATTCATTCATTATCTCTATAAAAATGCACACCACAGTTTGGAGAATTTATTGACTTTGCAGTCATATACCTACTAAACCCAATTCCTTAAACTGTTCTTGTTCCACCGTACTATGTAGCAGTTTGTTTTTTTTTTAATTATTATATTCAGTCCTTCCTCTCCGCCACGCTTACAGCATTTGTCTTGAAAGCACAGGACACACAAACACACACACACTCATGAACTTATTGAGTACAGAGACAGAAAATCCATCCTAACAAAAAAAAACGGGAATGAGACGGACACGGCTGCTGACAGAAATGTGAATCTGACACAGAAAATGGGAGCCCACAGCCACTGACCAGCCCTTTACCTCTCTCTCGTTTTACTCTCCTTCTGTCAGTGCCCACCACTGCCGCCATTTCTCTTTTTCCCATGGAATCCATTTCACATAATTAAAGACACTCAAATGAAATGGACCCTCAGGAAAAGTGGCTTTCAGCAAGGACGAGGTTGTGGAGGAGGTGGATGAGAGGCAGAGAGCTGGGAATGGGGTATTGGTTCTTCAAGGAGTACCCCTCCTTGTTACCTCCCTCCCTCCTTCTTCTTCTCGACTGGGGCCCACCCTGAAGGGAGGCAGAGTGGCTCTGGCCCCAGTACGGATCAATATCATCTCCGTTATTAATATCAAAAGCACATTACTTTGTTTTGCGTCTGGCTGTGGGCCAACGCAGCTCAAAGGCCTTGTCCCAACCGACGGCCGTTTCCTTCCTTCCTCTCTACCCCACCCTCACTGGCCATTTACCGGGACCATAATTTACTTTGGTGAGTTTTTAGGGTATTGTTTTGTCAGGGCCAATCAGGGCTGAGTAACAAATGATCCCAGTGGAGTGGCGGTGGCCTGGCCTCAGCCACCCCTCCTTCCCACTCTGTAAGTGACACACGTGGCCAAATTCATTTTTGAAAGTTTCACATCAATTGCGTTCGTCCTTGACTCCGGGAAGAACAGAGAGAAATAAGGAGGGGTTAAGAAGAAATAAAAGGGGGGGATGGGTTTGTGAGGACATGCAGGTGCCAGGGTTAAACTGGACAGGGTGTGTCATTTACTCCCTCACCGTACCCCTTCCCACTCTTCCACTAGGGATGAGGTAACAACACAAACAAGCATCCCTGTAGCCAGAATTAGACATGACGGTATCTAATTGGCCCATTGAATTAAAAGGGCCATGGTGGAGCTTGCTGTGAGAAACAAAAAATATTGACCACTTAAAGGAAGAGAGGGGGAATTGATTTTCAAGACGACAGCAAGCGTTTACCTCATACCGCCAAGCTCACTCACTTTAAAGAGTAAAGGCTTATACACTGTTCAGCATGATAGCTCAACCATCTTTGTTTCTCAGTGTACATGGCACAAATCTTTAATTCCTTGACAAGCAAACCCAATATACTTATATCAAATTCAGCAAAGAATTTTTTTGCATTATACCAGTTTATCTTATTTATTTGTTTATTTATTCATTTATTTATTTATTGAGAAATCATTGGAGCTATTATTTTATTCCATGAGCATAGTTTATGGCTTTTCTCTTTTCTTTTCTTTTGCTTATTATAAACAACAGAAAACACACAATGGTTGTTTTGGACATTGCTGCTTTAATGTTGATCTCTCACATTCGTGTCAGACAACCTAAAAGAACAACATGTGCTGATCATGCTGCATTATATCTTCTTTTTACTGATACATTTATGGAGCCAAGAGGGGAGTGGGACTAAGTGAGTGAGACTGAAAAATGTGGTTTTTGTGCACCTTCTGTCTCACTGCTGTGTTGAAGGGCCACTAATGAATGCTCAGGAGCCTTCTTCATCTCCTGTCCCGTTCATCACATTTGTGGGACATACTATTAGATGCCCAAGTGCCTCCTCCTCTTGTTCACACTTCACACTCATAAGAGAGACATAATTCACTGATGATGAGATATAAATTTGGGCCATTTTTGTCTTGGATTGGATTGCCTTTCTTGCTTTTCCATTTCATTTGTTTCTCTATAATACACTATTGTCACCTGTTTTTGTGAGGTTAAAGAAATGAGAAAAGGAGAAGTATTTAACGCTGCATAGCAAACCATACTGTTTGTACCTCGTCTCTATCATCCTCTGCTACTGGAATAGCTAGCAATCTCATATGGTACAAAGTTTAGCAATTTGGCGCACAGATCAGACACAGGGGAGTTTCATGTCTGTGGAGCGAGCACTCAAGCAACACCAACAGGTGCATCTATGTATGTATTTAAATGTAAATAAGACCAGAGAGATAGTGACTGACTTCAGAAGGAAGAGGATGGCTACATGACCTGCGGCTATCCCAGGACAGGATGTTGATGTGGTGGAGGAGTACAAGTACCTGGGCAGCTGAAGTTGAGATCCTTCAATGTGTGGAACAAAATGATGGAGATTTTCTATCACTCAGGTGTAGTAAGTGCAGTGTACTTTGCAGTGGTCTGCTGGTGGAGCAATATCGGAGCTGGTGACACCAACAGACTGAATAAACTGATTAGGAAGGCTGGCTCTGTGATTGGCTGCAGGATGGACACTTTTGAAGCTGTGGTGGAGAGGAGGTCACTGAACAAACTGTTATCCATCATGGATGGTCCTGACCACCCTTTGCCCTACTTACTAACAGACTGATTCAGCTCCTCTGCCACAAGGACAGACATAGGAAGTCTTTTATACCACATGCTATCACCCTTTATGCAATATATCTTGTTGGCAGAGAGGCATCTGCCAGATATTATTATCATTATTATTATTATTATTTGTCATACAACTGCTGTAACAAAATCATTACCCAAATATGATCTAAAAAAAGTTTTGCGCCCTATACCCAGTTTTTAAAAATGAGTTATTATTGGATCAAACCTAGTTAAAAATATCTTGGGATGCCTGTCTCTGGCATATTGGATTTTATTAAAAAGTCAACATTTGTTTTCCAGTCTTTAATAAAATTGGCACAGGTGATCTTCACATCAAGGCCCTGATTTTTTTTAAAGTCTTCCTGTCACAGCCAGTCTCAAATGCTGGCAAAACAGGAAGTGAGGTCATATATCGGTATCACTTTGATCAATAAAACCAAACTTAGTTCCTATTTTGAGATAGCATAAAATATTGTGCAGAATTTGACATCTACAGATCCTTCAAGTCGATGTGTTTGCCTTAAATAAATTCTTCTTGTGTGAGGTAACACAGTTGGAGGCCTCATGAATGACTCATGTCACCTTATGTTGCCGACCTAGTTGGTGCCACCTCCATATTGGTTTGCACTGGCAGTTTTGAAAGAAAATCACAAGCTACAATTGTTTGAGTCTTCACCACAAATAGAACAGATGACTTTGTGACCAAGTTGAGGATTAATTTAAAAAAATAATCAAATGCAATAAATTCAGAGACCAAGCTGCCAAACAGGAAGTATATCTCAGTACTGTATCATGTGCTGACATCAGACTTGGTGTATGGACTCAGCATCCCTTCCTGAGATTGTCCAAAAAAAAGACCAATGGGGGATGCTGTAAACAAAAATGTGTTTTTTCCACTTTGTTTTTGCAGCCATGATCAGATTAAGTTGATGTTGTCATTTTGTCGTGCTAAATGGTTTGCCCCATTCACCCATTTTTGATATTGTAAATGCAAGTACATGCAGATGCTTACGTGTCCATCACTGGAAGTCTACCTCAGTGGATATGTGTGAGAGTTGCTGATGGTGGAAAATTTCTGAATAGTGACATCTCTTCCCAACCATTTGGCCTCTGACAGTACGTGCTCGCAGCTTGCTTCTCGCTCCATATTGATGTCACGCACCAGGAGGTTGCTTCAGGGTGCCATTGTAGAGGGCGCTAATTTATGCTTCTTTCAGGGCGCGCAACACCAGGCACTGCAAACATCGCAGCATGGGTAAACACTCAGGTGCACTTCCTCTCTCTCAAACCAAAGTGCAAACGAGAATCAATGGAATTAAAGAGAGAAGTGAGCCCTGTTGAAAAGAAAAACAAGCCACCTTGGTCGGGGTTAGATGGCTGGAGGCAATCCAATATGATGGGGTAGATGTTGGAGAGGGTTGGATGTCAAAATGAACATAAAAAAAAAGAAAAAAATTGTTTTTTTTTGTTTTTTTGTTTTTGCCTCACCTCCAGCAGAACAATGCTTGCTTAGATGAGTCTGTTGGGGATCCAGAAATACTTGAAGGCGATAAAGATGTTTGCTAAAAGTCATGTTTTGTGACTGTTTCTTTGCTGTGAGACGTTCAGCATTGTTGATTAGGATGTGCGCTGAAACATAACAATTAAATTTGACAGTATTTTTTTTTTTGCTATGGGTTTTTAAAGAACACGCAGCAAGCATGTATCTTTTTGAAGGAATGCAGCATTTATCCAGTGAAGTCTAGTAAAGAGGTGAGAACGGCAGGTGGAATTGACAGCAGGTGGTTGCTGCCATGCCAAGTTCTCCTGTTTGACATGAGAGTAACGTGTCAATCAATGGCTTCCTCCCAGCCTCTCCTGTGGGGCCTTGTGCTATTGATTTCAGAGTGTGTCAGAATGCCAGGGGGTCGTTACAACCACGCAGAAGATTCACACCACAGAAAAGCTCTTCCGTATATACACAGTGAGCTATTGCGACCCAAGCGAATGAATTAATTGCTTAGTTACAAACTGCAAAAGAAATGCTGCAGATAAAACTATTTATAAAGCTAAAACTTCTCACATGATGCCGTGGTCATATCTTTCAAGTAGGGTTTTGGTTTACTGCTTTATTGTGTTAATGACTTGCTTATCAGCTCAAGTATATTATTTAATTTATGTGTGCTCCTTTGAGTGAGCGTAAGGCTCTAAAACAACCTTTAAATATAGCTGCACTTTCGAACAGTTCACAAGCTCACCATTTCTTATTAACCCTCTGAGGACAAGTTAATTAATAGCTCATTAAATCATATCTCCATTGCATCAGAGAGCCTTCTCTTCTGGCAACAAATGGGCAAGGTAATAAATCCCATCATCAAATGGTCTCAAATCAAAATGCTGTGGCATCTGTTTGCTATCAAGGAGACACGTTGATTAGAGGAGATAATAGGGGTCTTTAGTCCTTTCATTTTTGTATAGCCTCTTGAAATTGGAACAAAAAGATACAACAGGGATGAGGGCCTTGTGCAGATGAAATGAAAGTTGTTTTTATTACTATACATTTCTCAAGTATCTGCTTGAGTTTCGACTCCCATCCCATCCTCTGGTGCAACACAAGACTGTTATTTTACACAAATGGCTTGAAAAAGCTATCAAGTGGTAATTGTTTTGGTGGCATTATTAATTCAAGATTTAATTGCAGCCTCTTTATGTTTCACCTTGTAGTACAAAATGAAAGTGTGTCTTTATTGTTCCTGGAATTTAAGGACTAGTCTCTTTCAAGGTTTTACCTTCACTGCTACCAGTCTTTGATTGTCTACAAAGGCCCTGCCAGCCATCACTTGCCATAGGATGCACAATGTGCTTATGATCATTCTGTTTGAATCACTTGTGTGTCACAAAGTGTTGTTTGAATGCATAATAGGCACAGTGTGGATTCTGTAATCACTGTGCTTGTCTTCTTGCCAGCCACTGTTATTTGAAGCTAACAAGAATTGGAGCAATGAAGCAAAGTGAGGTCACCCATATTGTTATGCAGTGGCCAGGCTTCTTCTCTTTTCCTTTTATCTGTCTGAGTCTCTTTTACTTTCCATCCTTTTTTCTTCTTTACTTCTCTTTCTACTTCCACTACCACCTCCTTCCCCCCGCCCTCTCTCTGTCTCTGTGCACGGTGGGGGGAAATGTATGCTGGTGCCCAGGTGGAGAGGGGGAGAAATCAATAGTGAGGCTGTTTGAAGTTTTCTGAAAGACTTCCCAGGGAAGACGCTCTTGTCAGGGTGATAGATAAAGCTCGCGCCTCAGTCAACCCCGGCAAGAGGCGGCCAGAGGAGAGGAGAAGAGAGCGCCTCACCTTTTTAAGTGGGGCCCTAATAATAAAACAGCATGAATAAAACATCCTGGCTGAACCACGCGCTGCATTAGCGCTGCTGTCCCGTTATAAATGATACCGGTGGCCCTGGCGCCATTTGGGTAAAAGCCCACAGCACCGCTTTAAAAGAGGGCTGTGCACAGGGAAAGGGAGATAGATTGATATGTGTGTTCTTCACTTATTTATTTATATGTTATGGAGCTCAAGGAAGAATGAGGGAGAATTAGTAAGCTTTAGTGTTGCAGGGTGAGTTATTGTTACTTTGTTGCTTTTGGAGAGTTGGTGTGATCAGCACTGTGAGGTCATTATCTTTACAGCCTATTTTTCCTCCCCAGTGACCCAAAAAGCAATCCTCAGAAAGCATGGTTGAAGGCATGCAACAATTAGACAAAGAACTGCAACAAAAGTTATGTTTTTCACCAGGTTCTTTGCTTCAACTCCTGTTCATATATCTGGCACTGGGGCCCAACAGTTACATCAGATACCCTCAAGCTCTTTTAAAGAGCTATATTTTAAGGTGAGCACTAGTTCTCATGACTCATTGAACCTGTTGGTTGTATCATGTCAAGACAAGTGCATGCAAGTAACCCTTTCCTAAACGTTACAGTTTAGATTCTTCATTGAAGCATTGTCATACATATAATACAATGGCAAGCTGCGAAAATAATATGGCTACACTTTACAAATTCATCACTCATCCGCAGCATACAAGCTGAGGTTTCAGCATAGTCTCAAAGCCAGAAGGCTATCAGAGCTTCAGAGGGACATAAATCTCCCAGCACTGCTGCCCTGACCTCGTTTGTTTTTGCCTTGACCATTTCTTACTCTGGGCTTGTGGTAGAAGGGTGGGCTGCAGCCATGGGCTCCTGGACCAAGGAAAGCTCCCTGAGCGCAAGGGTAAGCAGGGTCAAGTGGCATGTCGCAGGGGTCAACACCTCTCAATAATCCTTCTGGCCCAGAGGTGAAGCCCTTGACCTCAGTTGTGGCCGGACACTTCTGAGGGAGGCAGAAAGAGAGGTCAAGCCTTCTCCACCTCCGCTTTTACCTCTGCTTCCTCTAGCTACACAGGTGTCAGACGCCCCAGTCCCAGCTAAAGGTCAGAGGTTTCAGTGCAAAAGGGGTCCCAGTTTATTCCTTTGGATCGGGCCATGATGGACTGCTGCTAAAAGTGCAGGAGGCAGTATTGAAACAGAGGAAAGGTGCTAGAAATATAGATGTGTGAGATTCGCTTATCTGCCGATTTTGTACTGCAAGTTGAAGCCTCATTGGCACCAAGCCATGTGGTCTTGTTTGCTTGGCTTAAGTGCTTAAAACGTTCAGTTAAATCTAGATTATTTCTGTGGAATAAACCTGCCTTTTAGTCAGTGTTACACTTCAGTTCTTCATATCCTAATTGATCCTCTGTTCTTTGTGTAGTTAATTATGGCCATATCCCAAATCCCCAGTGTTCTGTATTTATCCTCTGCCCTTTGCACAATGATGATGATGATTACTAAGTTCACAACAGATTTTCTGTTATATATAAATGAGGGGATGAAGCCTATGAAAAATTATTATTATTATTATTATTAATATTTAAAAACTGAGGCAACTTTGTCATCTGTCAGCTTCTGTTTTGTCATTTGCCAAGAGAACACAGAGGAAATATGTTAAAGGAATACTTGAGGAGCGTTGTGAAGGACATTGAGGAATGCTGAAACACATAAACCAAAACAAAAATCTTTGGAGAATATTTGGCGAACAAATAGAGAATGCAGAGCGAGAGCGCAGCTGGAACGTTGAGTTTGTTGCATACTGAAGGGAGATCCGCACCTAAATCTGACAGCACCCCACTGAGACAATCACAGAACTGGGAGTCTCGTTATTTGTTTAGCAGCCACTGGATAAATAACAACATTGTGCTCTGAACTAAAACACTCTCTGTCTCCCTCTGTCTCTTAGTCTCTTTCCTGCTCAGATCTCACTTTCCCCCACTGCCGCTATCACTTGCTTTGTCTCTTTCTGAGCCTTGACAGTTATTTGTATCTTTGTTGCTCTCTACATCTACCTGTCTGCAGCTATTCACACAGCCAGAGGCTAGCTGTTTCTTCTTTTTCTTTTCCTCTATGAATTGTAATATATCTTCCTTACTCGGTTTTGCTGACTTTCTGACTCACTTGTGGTGTATACAAACCGCTTATCTGCAAAATGTATGTTAAGTAACTGAATGTGTGAAATCAAAATAGCAAAGTAACCTTTTGAATAAAATCAGTCCAATTTTTGTGCTTTATATCATTTGCTCTCCTGTATGTCTGACAAGGGATAAGCATTATCTGGGGCATTGACAGTGTGACAGTATGATACCAATCAAATGCCCCCAGTTGTATTCCCATTTCCTGGATGTGAACCAACATTGTTTGATATTCAGAGTGCCAATCATTGATTCATAAAGAGTTATTGTTTGTGCGCTGCACTTAAGGGTTTATTCTGGCCAGAGTGAATGATAAGCCCATTGCACAATATGTCCTATTTGCCTTCTAAAAATTCCTGTGCCTTTTACTTGCTATTATCAGATGAATAGTTATCATAAGGTTTCATCTACACATCTTTTTCTAGGCCTTAACAAAACATTGTTTTGTAAATGAAATCTTGCTCCTATTCAACCACATCTGAATATTTAATGCATGCATAAAGTCCACAATGGTTAAAAAAAAGAGACAAAGCAAAAAGAAATCATTTTAAAAAGGGATAACATGAATTGCTCAGCGCATTTAAACCTTTGCTTATTACTCCCACATTAACCAGCGTTTCTCATCCAGTGCCAAGGATAAGGAACTTTCGCTCACTGCTATTGCGCTTCTGAATCTGTCGCCAAAACATATGGTGACAAGTGGCTTTGCAGTGATTATAGTACAACATATTATGGTACAATTAAATGATACCTAGAAATAGAGGTTATTCCAGAGAATGACAGCAACAGTGTTGTACCAGGTAAATGTTTAAAGCACAAAATGTTCACCACGAATGCCAAGCATGTGTATGAGATCATTAGCAGAACCACATTGATCGACATTAAAGCCTTCACTCCAGAGAGTTACTGAAATTTATGGACACATTAGAGCCCCTCCTATAGACTGCAGAATACATCATGGTGAAAAGTGCGATGATAAATTGTTGGTGTGTTGCTTTTCCCTCCTGTACAACAGAGCCAGAAATGTGGGCTATGGACACTTAATTGTTGTCTGTTAATTGATGAAAGACAGGCCCTTTGTTTTTGAGTTAGGGGGCATTTTGAAAGGGGATGCTTCTTGTTTATGCCAGGACATAAGATGGCTAAAATCTCTAGAAAATATTATATCTTTAGATTGATATGATTGATATAAATATTTTTAAAATTTTGATCATATGTTATTTAAGCAGGCACTTTGTGTTTGTCTGAGCTATACGTTGCATGCCCTGCAGTGTTTTTACATTGCTGTTTATTGCAGGTTGCCACTTCCACTACCAGCTCTGTGTGAATGAGAGCTTGACAGGGGATACCTTGACTGTATTGCTCCAGCATCTGTAATTAAATTTACAGATGAAATAGCAAAACACCAGTGAGAGTAGAGGCTAAAACCTGGAGAGCTCAGACGGAAAGTGCTGAGCAGCACATTTTGCCTCCCCTCAAACAGGCTTAATGTTTCTGGCCCCCAACATATGGAGCCCGGCTAAAATCGCATTGGGTGCAAGGGTGGCAGGGGCAAGACTATGGAGGTCCGTGAAAATTTATGAAGTTATTGATCGACTCGTTTGGCTATCACTAACCTTCGCCCATTGCATCAGGGAAAGGGGAGAAAAATGATAAAGAATTTTTTGAGCGGGCCCTTTTTTGTTTTTCTGCCCAGTCTACCAAATATTAATCTCCTAATTTTTAATTTTTAATCTGGACAGAGCGGGAAAATAAATGCCTCTGTCCGGCAGGCCATGGTAAATAATTAAAATTGAAAATTGATTGTTTGCACCAGAGCCGGGATTTATGGGATAGGGGCTCCACCGCACCCCCAGGGGACCCACTCTCACGTCTGCACACACCGGCCTTGTTCCCGTGTGCTAAGCATTTTTTCACATTATTCTCCACCTAATATGCTAAGGAGAGTGGGTAGGGGGGTTGGAAAAGAAGACGAAGGGAGGGAGAGGAGCAGTGGAGGTTTGCTTTGTTAGAAGACTACTAGGATATTGTATTTTTTTTTTTCACAGAAATCAATGGATTGGAACCTTCCCCCATCTTCCACATGGCTCTAATATTTATTTCAATGTCCTGTCAATAAATATAACAAGGTTAGTTTTATAACAGTTTACCCGGGGAATTTGATTCAAGGGAAGTTATATTTGTTATGCCCGATTAAAAGGAGGCAATCGATGGGGATGAAACGACCACATAACCACCTTCCCCCAAACTGTTTCTCCACATATACCCTTTACCATTTTTCCCCAAATACCCCCCATACCTTTGGCAACAGGCAATAAATAATGCACTTCTAAACACAAAGGCACGGCTTCTGTCTGGCTGGTTACAAACGTCTTCCAACTGTGGTGGCCCACCGTGTCAGCCTTACCTGACTAATGAACAGTGGGAAAACAAATAATAGTCCTCCGGTTAAATTAATGAGGAGGGAAATTCGCCTCACCTAACATTTTTTTTTTTATGCTGCTGACCAGCTTTACTACATGTATGTGGGTGTTCACTGTAATGATAATTTACTTCATGTAGCCTCACATATCAAGATGAATATATCTAGTCACCTGTGGCTCACAGTCTCACTACTAACACTCATCATATCCATTTCATCCTTTATTTATATTCAAATCCAAATATTTTAGCTGATGTTTTTATCATATAGCTGTACAACCAAAGCATGTAACCAGGCTGCACAGTTTTATATAACATCCAACCATGAGTCACTGAAGTGTCATCACTTGCTGTGTTGTCTTTTTAAGTCTCTCTTTTTAGATTTAGAGTTCAGTACTTTAGTTCTGTTGTCCTTTTGTTGTGCCACCTTGCAGTGTTGCTCTCTAAGCACTGTGCTGGCAAAAATTCTAATTTTTCGTCTCTCTAGTTGCGGGCAGAGAACAGTGTGATAACCTCCATGGTTCTAACTTAATAATTAAAACACATTGATATGAAGTAGAGCGCTGCTCCTTTATTTATGAGCGAAGTATGTGGAGTGAAGTGATTGTGTTGAAACCAGGCAAGTCCTTGATCCTTGACATAAGGATTTGTATTTTCAGGGCATATTTGAATATCATTGCAGAGACACGACCACCCCATAAGCACAGCCCCACCATTAGCAGCCTCAATGTCACCCCCATCCAAACACCCACACCACAGCACCAGGAGTCCTTTAGAGGTATGAGAGAAGGAGCCGTGATCAAACACATATCAGTCATCTGTCAAATGCGCACACATTTATAAGCACATAACAGTACATAGGCTCACTTTTACACATAAAAGGATGTTAAAAATATGTAAATTAGATAAAATATACTTAAGAAATATTTCAAATAGTGTGGTTTGTGGATTTTTTTAAAGTAATGGTGATATTGGCACTGGTGAGAGATTTCGCTGGGTAATTTTTCATCTTTTCTCTAATATTAGGGTAGAGGCAGCAATATCAGATTTGTCTGTCTCCACACTTGAACAAATGAAGCAAATTATTTCCGAATGCTTTTCTTTAGTAAGTTTTAATAACCAGGATTTGTATGTATAGTTCCTTTGAAAGATGCTTGCATAATCTCTAAACATATAGCTGGCCCTGTAAGCTCTTTGTCTCTCCTTTACGGTTTCCCACCTACAAAGACAGTGACTGTCGATTTTAATTAACAGGCGCTAGCTCATAATGCCACAATCCTTGTGCAATTCTTTCATGCATCATGACCCATGTATGTGTGAGCTGAACATATACATGGACTAAGAGCTTCTTCCACTGTTTCCATCACTATCAACACCACTGCCTCAACAGGGAGCTCTGAAGAAATCAATTACTCCCAGGGCGGGTGTGTCGGGCTGCAGGCGAGAGCCCATACATCCAGCAGGGGGAATTATTTAGGAGAGAGAAGGAAAGGTATAAAGTGGGAGGGGGAAAGAGGTGGAAGGATGTGGCCTTGCTGGGGTCCTCCATCTCCTATAGCTCAAAACCCTAATCCCTCAAGGCGACACAGGCCCATCTTCTCACATTACTGTGTCGATACACTTCTCATTCCTGTTGGCCTGCCAACTCATTAGATCCACATTTTCATCCCTTAGCCTGCTCCCAAATTGCACGATCAGACGAACGGAGGAAAAAAACAATACCTATTCAGCAGCATGATGCATACACATACTTGCATGGACGTCTTTAGCGACACACATGCATGCACGCACACATATGCACCAACAATATGGCCTTGTTAGGTAAGTGTGTATTTGGGTGGACAGAGTTGCAGTGGTTTCAGAATCCAAATATAAAATAAAGAGAGAGAAAGCACATCAGCCTGTGTGTTTGTGTGTTGCACATGCATGTGTCTGTTTTTAATGTGGGAGTGATATGGTTGTGTAAAAATATGGAGAGCGAAAACAGTCACCTCTGTCAACACCCGCCTGCCCAGTGCATGCACTCACACTTGCACACACACAGGCGTGCACACACACTCTCTGTTCCCTCTCTCACTGCCACAAGGCTTTTTGTAAAGATATTGATATCACTACATTATGTACAGCTTCTGCTCAAGAAAAGCTTGTTGGCAAAATTATTTTATCTTCTGAGAGAAGAGGAAAAGGAAAATTATTGCAAATTCACTTCTACAAGGTTATTTATTAAGGCCTAACTGATGTGCCCTTTTGAAAAACCAATGCCAGTCCAATGCCAATATCATTTTTTTTATATGGTTATGTTGTTTTTGAGAAGTTGCTGGGTGTTTTATTGTGACACAAATGAAGCAGTACAGTAATGCAAAAACCATAAAATAATCAGAAAAAAACCCTCAGATTAAACAAATGATATTCTCCATGTCAGAAGACAGTGGCCTGTTGAAATTATTTTTAATTAAAAGTCTTACCCACCTTTCAGCTTCCTGCGTAATGCTGAAAGATTTTTTCACACCTGAAGAAATTGTGTCCTTTTTTTTTCAATTAAGCAGTTTTCCATTTCTTTTTGGGCTTTGACTAGATTGTGTGACCTTGTTTACACAGTTCATGTATGAATATTACTGAGTGCTGTCATAAATGGTATTTTCTCTTTTCCCAGAAATGTAATATTTTTTTTGTCCTTGGAAAATTTAATATCGGAATCATTATTGCAGCAAACATTACATAACATTACATAACATTACAGTAACATATGTATGTGTGGAGGAAAGGCCAGGTTGCAAAACCTTTTTTCAGCAGATTGCAGGACATTGCCAGGCCTAAACCTTTTCTTATTGAACTCTTTATTTCAGTATATTTTGACATTATGCTCTCACACATTTTCTTGTGGATTTTATCTGCTTAAATCAGGGTCACCATAGAGTGAGGAGACAAGAGCATATCAAGCTCATACTTGATACTTTAATTGATAAGATAAAGTACAAGTACAGTGATTTTTTTAATTCACATAATGATAAAAAGAAAGTGCTTTATACATGAAATTCTTCCATCTTGATTTTGACTTATGGTTTGACTTTCTCCTCTAATATTCTCCTTGATGCTTCCAAGCTCTTGCCATATACCTTGACTCTGAGCAAAGAAGGGAAGCTTTCTCTCCTCTTTCCAGTGTAGGGGGTGGAGAACCAGAAGGATGTTGGGTGGAGAGCCGGGGAGAAAGAAGAATCTTAGGGCCTTGTCGGGGTCCCAGGTCATTAAATATCCATGCTGAGGAGGAGTGCTCAGCACTTCCAAACTTCCAGCTGCAACACTCTGGCTTTGAAACCATACTATCCGCTTTCTGTTTTGAGCACTCCTCCTTGTTTTCCCTCACCTTCCCCTCTTTTCCTGCTGTCTCATACACACTCTGTTTACAACCTCTGGAGATTTACATAGGCAAGAACGGCACGAATAAACTAACAAATACACATAGACCTGCACAAGCACAGTCATGCTTCAGTCCAAAAATCTTTACATCTGCTATCCATGGTCTTACTCTCTCTGCACAGCAGCCCCTCCCTTCTAATTGACTCACAAACACTGACTTTGTATCACTGTTAACTACGTGAGGTAAATACACTGTGTACCCATATGCATGCTCGCACACACACACATACTCTAAAGGAATGTTCTCCCTGGACCCCCTGTGTGATTCTATTAATAGCTAATACCCACCACCATTAGCATGCATGGAAACCTCCCCTGCACTATTAATAGGACATGTCCAAATCACTGCTGTCGCATTAGTGGCTAACCACTACAGCACAGGGAGTTTAAGTGTTGCTAACCGAGCGTGCCTGGTTTATTATGCCTTGTGTGAATAATAAAATACCCTCCCTCGCTCTCCTTGTCGTCTCTCTGTTTCCCTCTAAGTCTCTCTCTCTCTGTCTAACTCTCACACTTTCTCCCATCACTGCACCTCAACATACATGGGTGAACTTGGCAGAGCGCTTTGTTTGAACACTGAGTAGCTTGGCTTGTATCGTGAATATTTAACTTTCTCTGATAGGCTGCGGTTAACGTTGCTACAGAGGAGGGCAGATGAAAGATTAATCGGAAACTATTTTGATAATCAATTAAACATTTGGGTCATTTGTCACAAAAGAATCATGTATATGTAGTTTTTTTTTATTAATCCTTTTTTCATAAATCATTGCAAACTGAACTTTGTACACGATCTTATGCCTCCGTCAAGATGATAGCAGAGGCAGAGTTATGTTTTCCATGCTGTCTGACTGTCAGCAAGGTCAGTCAAAAATTACCAAACTGAATTTCATGAAACTTTCTGGACTGGTTGACCATAGGTAAAGGAAGAACCCAATACATTTTGGTGCAGATCTAGTTACTTTCTTTAAAATTACAGAATTGCAAAAATTGTGATGGATTCATTCTCTTAATATACATTTCTTCAAATATTAATTTGAATTAAAAGGTATCAATCCTTAACAAAAGCATCCATCAATAATAAAACAAAAATATGTAGAACTGAAACTTTAATTCAATTTTCATATAGTTTTAAAATTGTTTTTGGTTTTTGGAAAAGCTAAAACAACATGTTCCATAGACCTGCAGTGTTTTCCTCAAAAATGTTTCCATATACAAATGTAAACATTTCAGCTTTGCTTATTATTTATTCATATTTATATAGACATCTACTGCATATTGTTGTTAAATTAAATATGCACTGGGGACACGTGGGCAGACAAAAATCTGGGCTGAATTATAAAGTAGAACAGTAGATCAGTAGCCGATCAACAAAAATAACTATAAAACATTTTTAAAAAATGCCAAAATACTGTACAATTTTGGAAGATAACTTTACAAACTATATCATACCATGTTACAATGTAAACTTCTGTGTCTATGTCTCATCCAGAAACTCTTAAAAGTTTTCTTTTATTCCTTGGTCTAACTAGGTGTTTCTCCATCTCGGTTACCACACTTCCACCTTTCCCTCTTTCCTGTTTTTCCCCTCATGTATTCTCTCCCTCTCTTTTCTTCTTTTTTTTCTCCCATTTCATGCAGAGGAGGTCCTTTGGGATGGAATTTTCATGTAACATGCCAACAAACAGAGAACAAGAGGGAATGAGTTTTAAATGTCCTGCTAAACTGCATGTGCTTTTCCTTCTCTCTGTTTTTCTTTTACTCTCTACTCTCCTCTGTTGCTCTCATTACCTTTTGTTTCACACAGAATGATGCTCTGCATCGTTGTCACTTCCTAAACTGTTTTTTGTTTGGTGAAAAGAAAAGTGTTTTTCTGTGTGTCTGTGTGTGTTTCTGAGTGTTTGTATGTGTGGTTCTGGTTTAAATTTGAACGTGTGAAGGAGTTGCTTTTGTGCTGTTCATATAATTCACAGTCTATATTGAAAACTTCATTTTTATTTACCTATCACATAATTAAATGGCAAATTAGACACTGAAACATACATTGGTCTAATATTTTATGACTGTTGTGGTGAAATAATTAAGTGTCTAATAGTCACAATCAATTATTCTTTTAAGCAAGCTTCTTTTTATCTATCACACTGTGCATCTCTAAAAATGGTCATTGCAGAGCCCTGTCCCCACTTCACTCATTCCCTGTTTTTTTTTTTGTTTTTTTTTTTCATGTTCCAGGGTCATGGTTCTTAATTGGCCAAGACCAGTCCTTCATCCTGGCCTCCTTGGATTTGTCATTAGCCTATCATACTGTTGAAGGCCTATGGCCAAGCCCCAAAACAGCAGCAGCCCATTATTTCTCAAGGAAATTGATTATTGATTGTGAGCAACAACAGAACTGATTGAGGCCGGAGAACGAATGACAGATAGAGGGAGAGAAAGCATGTGAGAGACTGAGAGCTCAATAAAGAATGATTGAAGCGTGTCACACAGCAGGTGTATTGGCTGAACAGCAATCGAAACAGAAAGGCTCTGCAATTTTACTTCATTCCCTCGAGAACTTACAGCTTGCCTTCTTGCCTGCATTCATCCTTTTCTTTTCTTTTCATCTTTTCTTTTGTCATCTTTATTATCCTCTTATCCGTAGTATCCTTCCCTTTATTGTGACTATATTAGCCATACACCACCTAGGTTTATAGGTTAGTGTATCTGAAACATTCATAATCTTATCCACTTATTTTTTTGTTGCTTTGTGGCTGTATAGGTGTGCTGATACATAGGGCTGTTTTGTCTACTATGTGTGTGTGTGTTTATGTGTGCGTGTGTGATCCTAGTCGCTGCAGTGTTGACAGGTCTCTTGCATGTCCTGGCCACTCTAAACAAACCAAGGTTGGGTTTAATCTTATAATGGCTGAGAGAAGGCCTCCTTAAAGCAAATCACAATGCATTGACCAAAAGACTCATGCATTATTCAGTTTCTTTTTTTCATGCCACACAACCTCAGTAATGCTCACATACACATACTCAGTAACACATGGGCTCGTTTGCACTAATGTTTGTGTGCAAAGTGCACACACACTCACTGCTGGCTGTCTGTAGACTCCATGACCACTCGCACTAGATTTTTTTTGTAATTCATATAATTGATATCTCTGTTTTGATTGAATTATTGCTCTTTGATTAATTCAGATACATTTAAAGTCAAGCATTTTTTTGTCTTTCAAACAGGATTTGACATAAACCTTTTGCTGTCCGTTATGTTTTTCATTAACATACCTGTTAACAAAGGAGGTGCAATATATTTTCATCCCAAATAAGCTAAATTATATTACATGGTCCCTGTTCTATGTCTGTGTCCATATGTATGTGTATCCCACTCTGAAATGCTCTCCATTAATCTCTAGTGTCCAATACACTAATTGCAGCAAGATTAAATATTCATTATTAGCTTTAAGTAAAATAATCTGATAGACTGGAAGAAAGAAGAGGACACCAAAGTCAAGTGTTAAATAGAGAAAAGACACCTAATTATTAAGGAATAAATATTTTTATTTAATTTGTGTTTCAACATGAACTACCATCATAAAGTCCAATCCAGAAAAAAACCCATTCAACCAGTATATGTAGCATATGACATTTGATGCTATAAAGCACATTAAATATTGGTGGAATATACCTCACTATGTTGCAAAGCCATGTAATTTTCTGATCAGTTTGGGTGCACCCTCAACTTCTTTATGGACAGGGGCACAGACACAAACTTCCACACACAGACCCGGTCAGTGTAGGTTTTGTATATTTAGCCCTGATGTTGTGCCTTCCCCCTAATTGGCTCCTTTGCAGCAGAGCACTGCCACTTAAACACAGGGTGTGCCTCTCTCCTCCACCTGTCTATCCTTCATTCCCTCTACAGACTAACCTCCAACCTTCACCTTTTCTCTTCCCTACCCAGTTCCTTTCAGAGGGCCTTGATGTATTCTCATCTCATCATCACGTTTTCTACAGCACACTGAGGCTACTAGTGAGACTAAATAAAAACTGGTGTACTTACAAAAGCTTTTGTGCCATTTAAAAACCTCATCAAGTCCAGGTATTTTTTTTAATAATACCAAAAGAGCTTGCAGTGGAAATTAATCACTTGAATATCATATAACAATGCTAAATGTAATACTTCTTTCTAACCACAAAAACCTGCCATTTGACTTTTGTGAACACTCCAGTTTTAATTACCTGAAGCCACCTCATTTTAAGGCGTCATGTGCTTTTCCGTTCTCTTCTCTTGTATTGTTTACATTTGTTTAGATTTAGGATTACAAGAGCTACATAATCTAAAAGTATATAATTTGTTTCCATTTTCTTCTCTTTCTTGCTTTATATTTCTTTGTGTTTTTCTCTTCCTTTTATTTTTTGGATGTATTGATGTATTAGGATTCTCCTTTGGCAGAAGGCTTCGCATTTGCACTTATCATGTTCATCATATTTTCAAGGTAAAGAATGGTTCCATTAACAGAAAATTTCATCAATTGTTTGATAAGAATACAATAAATATTTATGTATCTTGCTTGTGACACCTAATGATTGCTGGGGGACATAGTTCGGACACTTTTTCATTTAGCTTCACATTATTGATGACGTTACTGAATGTATATATAAAATGTCATTGTCTGTTTTGAGTGAGTGTACTCAATTGCAGATAGAGGGAGTATTATTTCGAACATTGACCTGTTTCAAGAGACAGCTTAGCCATGTTTGGCCTGAGGGGACATTTATAAACACATGAATATGCCCTGACCCAGACACAAAGAGATGACACCATGCATAAACACACGCTCACACATGTGCACATTCATAGTCCATACACACATATGTGTGGAAAGACAGACACAAACACAGACAGTGTGGACATAAGTGAAACTGCACAAGGTGTTTGGTGAATGAATAAATATACTCATGCATGCATGAACACACACACACACACACACACACACGCTCACACATGCAGGCCCTACTTCTACTCACCTTAATTGGCCCACCAAGCATCACTTAAGAAGCCTTTGAGACAGAGAGACAGTGTGAGATAGACATGGAGGAGGAGGAGAGGGGAGTTCAGAGATATAGACAGAAAAAGGAAAGAGATGGAGTCTTGGAGAGAAGGAGGAGATTGGGAAGAGAGAAGAAAAGGAGAGGGAGGGCAGAAGGCATGAGGAGGAGAGAGAAAGAAAGCTCCCTGTGTATTTCTGGGGGTAATTACAGATGCAGATTTGCGTTGCCACTTGCAACATGGCTGAATTCATTTCCATCTTCGCTCTGCCCTTCCCCGGTGCCCCTGGGGAGGTACATACAGATCTGTGTGTGTGTGTGTGTGTGTGTGTGTGTGTGTGTGTGTGTGTGTGTGCGAATGTTGAAGGAGGCAAATCTGGGAATCTGCATAACAAGCTGGGAGAGAAAAGAGGTGAAAGGAAGAAGAGTATGAGAAAGAAAAAGATGGCTTTCCGAGGAGTGTCTAAGAGGTGTGTGTGGTGTGTAAGAAGTGGCATCTATAAACAGGTGCTAAGTGATAAAATTCAGTTAATGCTTAACGCCTCAGTTGAAGGACCACACTGGACAATGTTGTTATGAAATCATGCATTAAGCAGTGTAAACATAGACTATAGGGGAAGTGGTTAACACTTACATAATGGTTTTGTTGTAAATTATATACAGTAGATGCCAGCAGTTCAATCAGTGTTACATAAATTAATTAATCAGAGAAGTAAATTTAATCCACTTTTGTATGATTGATGGCTCAAGAAAAATGTGCACTCTTGTTGTAAACTTCACCCATCTTCTGTGCAGAATAAAACAGTTTGAAGGATCATTTTACTACTGCTTTCTGATCCAGTCTTTACCTTCAAATAAGAAGCAGAGTTTATTTAATTCAGCTGAACCAGGATTTATTCTCTTTTCTATTTATTACTTTTCCTACTAATTATTTTTGAATGATTAGAAGCAGTTTGTCCTCTGAAGATTCAGTTTCTGCTTCCTCCAGATGCAAACAATTGCCTAAGAAGCTAATATTGGCTTTACATACTGTTACCCTGTTCCACCGATAGAGAATACAGGTGTTTGATGCCAAAGCAAAAATCCCTGTGGTGTGTTTACCTCAGACTTGTCCTTCAGTCAGGAAAAGATTGATGGAGAGCTGCACGCTCCCTCAGTGCACTTATGTTTGTGTAATGACTACATATGGCCACCAGGGGCTTACTGATCACAGCACTGTGTGTGTGTATGTGAGGGGAGAGAGAGTTAGAATTATAAACAGAGTGAAAGACTAAGAGGTATAAAGTGGACAGCAAGTATGTATATTAGTGTAATAAAACATGCATGAAGAAAATTTAAAATTTGTGTGAGTGTGATGTGGTGTGGATGTGTTTGGAGCCCCTTTATTTTGCTTTTTTTATGTTTGTTTTTTTTGTCTATTGTCTCAGTAAATGGAAAGCAAAAGGAAGAGAGAGAATGAAATGAAAAAATGAAGAGTCACTGAATCTGTCTTAGTTTTTAAATCCCTTTATGTAACATAACACATACAGATACACACACAAACACATGCATATGCACATTCACCCTTTCCGGTAAGACCACCTGGCTTCCCGCTGCCAGTCCGCCAGCCAGCTCAGCAGCCAGAGACTTGGCCCGATTAATTATCTTCCTGCTAATTGAATGTAGAGGGACTCTACAGGGATGGGTCATTAAACTGATGCAGCGTATGTTTGTCTCCACTGTTTATCTATCTGCAGCTAAAAGATACATCAGACACACTACACACAGGCACAAACACAGGCAGACTCAAACACACATGCAAGGATACAGATATGTACGTGCTTATGAATGATGCGTAGGCACACAATCATGCATGAACTTTTTCTCACTTAAACACATGCGAGAACTATACACATACTCAAAGAATTACTTTTGGGCCAGTACATTCACTCTATGAAACAGTGAAAGCAGTCATTTTAATTTCCCAATGCCCAAGGTGACTTTTTTCAACAGAAAAAGCATTAAATCGTCACAGCTGAAACTGGAAATGGTGAAAATGTGATTTGTTTCCTTTACAAATACCTTAGAGCTAAACACATTAAATGTGAGTAGCCACTATTGGTTAACAGAAAAGAGGAAACTTTTCTATTAATTGCTTAGGTCAGTTTTCACTCAGAAATAAAACAAGGTAAATTTAAGATGACTTTACTTATCCCAAAGATGGTAAATTCCTTTGTTAGAGCATGTAAAAAAATGTGTATCATAACTGTGAGGATGTGCTATTTTTTCTTTGCCCAGTGTTTTGCTTAATTGAAGATTTTTAAATTGTCTGCTATTGATTAACCAGACATATAATTTTAACACATAGATTTTATAAAAGGAAATTTCTCTGTTTTTGACAAACCAATAAATTAATCGAATGCTATGGAAACTGACATATTAATTATTTATGAAAATGTCTTTGCACTCATAGATGGTTAATAAATGATTATGCTTTTGATTCATTTTTTCTTACTAAGTGAATGTTTGATGGAACAATCACAGGGATTTCAAGTATGTTACATCTTTCTACTTACTGCAGTCCTTTCTCATGCGCTAGCTCCTCTCACCTCACAAGAAGCACTGTTTTACTGAGGTCTAATGTTGTTTCAGTCATACGGCTCCTTGGGTCACACGATAATCATTTCAAGTGTATGTTTACATGTTCACTGACACAGAGATCTTACAGGACAGGACACATGTTGAGGCTTCATAAAAGTGTTATTAATAGAATGTATATGAGATGTAATTAATGTAAAGTAGAGGTGTGACAAGCAAGCCCTCAGTCCTGACATTAAACCTACATTGTTTCAGTGCTAATGAGGGGTCTCTCAGGAGAAGTGCTTTCTTTATCAACTCCTTCATGTTATTGGTGTCATATAATCCCTAATACTGTGACTCAGTAATGATATGCCACCCTGGAAAGGAAGTGCCATGTTGATGCACTCTTGGTGTATGAGGTGGTCTGAATAGAAATAAATAGACCAAATAGATTAATTGACAGTGAAGACATTTTGGTTGCTTTCCTAATGGAATATCTACACAAAGTATTCACCCCTCTTGGCAGTTTTTATATCTTATGACAGGGATCAACAGAAAAATAACCCTTTAATGAAAACAGAGGTCCACAGTGATCAAGGTTAATCACAAATATAAAATACAACATACATATTGTTTTCTCAAATAGTGCTGTAATACTGTAGGTTGTTGTTAAACCATCAATAGTGCAGCCAATAGGTGTAAGATGTCAGATAATTACTTGAATGAAGACCATCTGTCTGTTACAGTGAAGGGCTTTAAATTGATTTTGGAGTCAGTACACAAATATACAGCATTATACATCTATACAACATACAGATGAGTAACAGATCAAATGAAAACCATAAAAATGCCCTAGTACAGGTTTAGTCCTGCAAAATCTGCTAGAGCAATTTCAGAGTGCCACTGCAAACATGCTAGTCTCTGAAACTCAATAGGAGCAACACTATTCTTCTGAAAGATGGTCTCACATTTGGTGTTCTGAAAATCAGTGGAGAAGAGGGAAGTCTAATATTGCTTTTGGATGTGAGTCTACTGACACTTTAAAGTCTCCATCAGCTCATTTTGCTTTTCACTGTCAACAAAGAGTCCAGTGTGCAGTATAATTCTATACATGACATCTCTTGATGCATGCTCAATAATCCAGGTAAAACAATCCCAAAAAGCTGAATCTGTTCATCTGGACGTAGCGTTTTCAGTGGGAGAAACATTTCGTCACCTCTGGTGACTTCTTCAGTCTCTGAGACTCAGAAACTGACTCTGTCTCTTCTGAATACTTATACACTATATAGACAAAAGTACTGGGCCACCAACACATTACACCTTCAGGAGCTGCTCGGCAATGGAAACCCATGCCATGAAGCTCCTGGCACACACTTTTTGTGCTGCTGTTAATACTAAAATAAGTTTTGAACTCTGGAGTTATTAAATCAGCTGGCAAATCAGTTGGTGAATTCTATCCACAATGCGCTTCAGCACTTGGGGTTCCCCGCTCTGTAACTTTACATGGTCTGGCTATTAAAGTACCATGCTCTAATTCACTGAGCTCTTTAGAACAACCCATTCTTTCATTAATGTTTGTAAAAGCAGACTGCATGGCTAGGTCCTTGATTTGAATAGCCTATTCTCAGTTTCTTACTGCTCAGACTAAAATGACACAAATTAAAACTTAAAAGTCTCTATTTTTGGGCTCATGACACACTGGGGTAAAACTGATGTCAGGTATTTAATTAGTAAAAGTTGTTATTGGTATGGAAGAGTGCTGAGTCACTGTGTTTGTCTGAGTAGTATACAGAATCCATAAAATCTTTTAACCACTTATCCATCGTAGGGTCACAGGAAGGCTAGAGCCAATCTCAGCTGTCATAGCAACAATTAGCCTATCATGTGGGTCTTTGGAGGACCTAGAGAGAATAAACACAGGCACAGGTAGAAGATAGAACCTCCATCCATCCATCCAATTCAATTCAATTCAATTCAATTCAATTCAATTTTATTTATATAGCGCCTCAAGGCAATAATACAGAGAAAACACCAACAATCAGACAATCCCTTATGAGCAAGCACTTGATGACAGTGGGAAGGAAAAACTCCCTTTTAACAGGAAGAAACCTCCAGCAGAACCAGGCTCAGGGAGGGGCAGCCATCTGCCACGATTGGTTGGGGGTGAGGGGAGGAAGACAAAGACATGGTGTAGAAGAGAGCCACAATGTTACAAATAATTGTGTTATCCAGTTAAATTAACATTGTCTATTAAAGTCACTGATAATAGTGACTTTGCTACCTAGCTCTCACATTAATATCATTTTAATATTAGCCATAGCCGCTAGCTGCTACCTTAATAATAACAGACGAGTATTGTGTCTGTCAGGTAATTGCTAATGGCTAACGTTAATGTGTGCGCCAGTCCAGTTAAAATTTATGATAACTGTTTAATACGGTATCCCTGAGAGGTCAAATGCACTGCAATTAAAGAAGACACCAGCAAATAGAAAATCACTGCAAAAGCAGACAAAAAACAACGGAAATTGAATAAAACACAAAGGGAATAGGAAAAACGCAGCAAAAGCTAGAAAGAAAATCACAAAACAAAACGGAAGTGTTTTTCGGGAAACAATAACGTGACGGACCAGCTGTGGAAGTACCAAGCTAACAGTAATAATAGCAAACATGCATCTACAGTAACACACATCACCTGCATCTTTTTCTCCCTCACAACACTGATGAACCCTCTGCTTCTTTTAAGCGTATCTCAGTGCAATCCTTTGCATGTTTTGGTTTCTATCATTTCCACAGCTGCTCCGTCACTTTATCATGTCCCCAGAAACACTTCCATTGTGTTTTGTGAGATTTTGTTTTTTTCTACTTCTATTGTGTTTTTTTTCTATTCCCGTTTTGTTTTAATCAACTACCGTTGTGTTTTGTGTGCTTTTGTGGCATTTTTCTATTTGTTGGTGTTTTCTTAAGTTGCAGTCCGTTTGACCTTTCAGGACCACCGTAGTTAAATGCTGAAACAAGATCTTTACTGACCTTTTAAAATTCCTCATAAAGAGTTGTTCAGTGTTGCAACTTCAGCTGCTAGTGAGGGGAGGAGCTGTGTGCCTGCCTGTCAACAAAAGTGTTTCATGAAGTTGTGTGTCAGCAGGAGGACGTGAAGGCAGCACTGTTAGTATGATACTGTTGTAAATGAGTATCTAATTCAACAGTAATTGTTATTATTGGTTAGTATCGATTTGTAGTACACACATATTTGTACTAACATGACTGTAACTTTTGGATATGTTTAACTTAGGCTTCTAAAACCTAATAAGTTTTTAGCAGCCTGAGGGTTTAAACAAAAAAATGAGAACTGTGCCATCACTTACATTAGAACTGCTTAAGGGGGAGACCTCTGAAAGTCCAGTACAAACAAGAATGGTGTGGATGTCCATGTGTGTATTGTATTAAGACAAAGTTGAAAAAAATCTAAACATTTCTAAGGAAACATTGCAATTTCTACTCTATTTCTATCATGTGCCTTGTTACAGATTTAGGTTTATATGTAAAATAAATAATAACCTCACACAATCTGATTAATATCAGTTTAAAAAGTCATTGACCAGACTTGGTAATCCACCATATTTCCAAGCTGTTTTATCGTCATTGTGTTCATTTGCTGATGTCTGATCTGGGAGTCGTGTGGTGCCATGCATGTGTACAAAACACACATTAAAACCACTTTAAAAAAAATCTCAAATGGTGAAAAATAGGAGCTGTAAGTACCACATAAGGCTGCCCTTAACTGGCTTATTATCCACTGAATATTTCATGTATAATCTTCAGAGTTTGAAAATTTCTATACTGTTAAATTCCAGCACAGTGTTGAGAAAAGAAAGATTAATAGTCCAAAAACTATGACTTCACATTAATTTATAGCAACAGTGCCCCTTTTAGAATACTGTCCAGTTATATTCAATTCAATTTTATTTATATAGCGCAAAATCACAACAACAGTTGCCTCAAGGCACTTTAAGTTATATACATATATTATTCATTTACTAAGATTCCAGTAATCTAAAGCATGCTGATTAGAATTTTATGCAATTCATAATTATTTTTTTTCCCATTTCCTAATTTAAAAAAAAAATTTATAACAAAAAAAATAAAATTGTTAATCAGCATAATCCCTAATGTAGATTTTCACAAAGCATCATTTGTTGCTTTGGTAAATTTCAATATAGCTAGTTTAATACCAAATGAGAATCTTCAACATAAGCTTTTTAATCCTAATTTTGCACTGATGCATTTGTTTTGATAAATATTATGATTGCACCACCAATAGTTAATAATATAATTCTACAAGCTGGTAAAGAAATTATCATTTTTATCTATATCAGCTCTATAACGGCCTTGTAGTGTTTTCAGGTGTTTGCAAAATGCACAAAAGCCTGTGGGTGTGCTGTGAATGTCATGTCTCACAAAATGACTATGAGGAATTGTCTATCTTAGAGGTGGACGTAGAACAATGGTACATGGAGGTGTTTCTGAATGCAACACAGTATATCAGACACGAATCTATTGATTTGCTCATTCAACACCTTTACTAGGCCATAAATCTCACTTCACAGACACACAAACCACTAGGGCAATCTGATACCAGAGACTGGCTTGATTGCTGAAAAACCTAATGGAAATGCAGTATAATGTCATTCACTTAATATTTCAAAAATTATTCTGAATGGTAACTAGTTTTTTACAGTGAGAATGTGTAGTGGTAATTTGAATTGCAATCAGCATCCACTGAGTGCTGCAGTTGGGAACAAAATCAGTGAAAATCAGACCAAGTAAGACTTTTGCATTCTTTCGTCCTGTACACAAATTGCCACATATGAAGACACGTGGGAAACTGAAAGCAAAATTAGGTATTGTCAGTGGATGGATGGTGTTTTAGGCTTGCTTCTATTACTCATGAGTTTGGCTCCATACTGTCTTCTTCTCCTTCTTCTTCTTCTTTGAGCTCCCTTTAGGAGTCACCACAGTGGGCCATCTGCCTCCATGTCACCGTATCCCTAGGATCCTTTTTTGTCACACCAACCCTCTGCATGTCCTCCTTCACTACATCCATGAATCTTCTCTGTGATCTTCTTCTTTTCCTCCTGCCTGGCAGCTTCATATTCATAACATCCTTTGCCCAATATATCCACTATCCTCTGCACATGTCCAAACCATCTTGGCCTCTCTACCTTTGTCTGAGCTGTCCCTCTAATATACTCATTTCTAATCCTGTCCATCCTGGTCACTCCCAATGAAAATCTTAGCATCTTCAACTTCACCTCCAGTTTTGCCTCCTGTCTATTTTTTGATGCATGCTCAATAATCCAGGTAAAAGAATCCCAAAAAGTTGAATCTGTTCATCTGGACGTAGTGTTTTCAGTGGGAGAAACATTTCGTCACCTCTGGTGACTTCTTCAGTCTCAGCTGACTGCAGGCTTCCCCA